>WTSP01017102.1:0-108940 GCA_025331215.1 Actenoides lindsayi | reverse complement strand
TCTATATCTATATCTATATCTATATCTATATCTATATCTATATCTATATCTATATCTATATCTATATCTATATCTGTGTGTGTATATATATATAAAGTTAGTGGTTTAGTGTTTTCACACCACTTGTAAGTCTTGTAGGTCACCTTCATGCTTCAGAGGAAATATTTAGATTCCTGTGTGAGTGAATTTTTTATTTCTTGAAAGTATAAAAATAAGATAGGACTTTTTACTCACTTTCTGGTCAAAATGCATGTCTTGACTTCCTAATCCTCTCTGTCTCTAGCCAGACCATCTCATCAGCTGTTACAGGATTTTCAGGGATTCCTAGTGAACAGAAAATGTTAGACTCTAGGACCAAAAGCCTAAGCCTTTATAACAGATATTTGTTTTGCTTTTTCAATCTAAGTGAAAGAGATGATTGTATATCTGAGATAGTTGATACATCTTCCCTTCATTCCCTGTGTAAGTCTGTCATTTGTTTACCACATTCCAAGAAACAATCACTATGGCGGCATCAAACTCTGGCTGAAGTTTGTTGCTGTTTCATTAGATGTTTTACATCAGAGTGTTAAATGTGACGTAGGTGAGCAGAATGGGAGTAACGAGGTGAATGAAATGTAAGGAACACATCTCTCTCAAATGCTATTACAGACAAGTAACAAACCTGGCCCAAAATACATATGCTTATACAACTCAGTTTTACAGCTTTAGTAATCTAGAGTTTCCTTTTCAATTTAGAACTGGTATGACACAGAAATCAACAAAGCATTTAATAACCTGCAAGAAATTATATTAATTTTTTGGTAATAATTTCAAGTTTTAAAAAAAATAAATTCCTTTTCAAGATACTCCTTTTTATTCTATAGGATACTTATTTCACCATGAAAAAAGAATAGGCTGTTGAGCGTGCTTGTCCCTTTCTTTGATCTACATTTATTTTAATCTCCCTGAGAATTTTATTTACATGTCTTTTCCTAAAAAGTACATTTGAAAAGGTAGCAAAAAGGTAGCAAAATAAGAATCCATCCATGGTAGCCTGCTTACATTGAAGATGAGAACAGTGTTTGCTTTTATCTTCCTTGGATAATCATAATACCTAAAACAGTTTCTGCTCAGAAGTGTAAAGATTCTATTTTAACATCTTAGATAAATGTAGCTCTCTAAGTTTGCTTTATTCGTTCAAATATCCATGCATATAGAGAAAGGAAATAGTGATATTATGTGAACAATGGCAAAAATTCTGTCTCAGTCCTTCTGGGCAGTGTAGTCTCCTTTTAGTCATGACATAAATCACATATCTGCCTTGTCCATCATAAGATATCTAGGGCAACTCCTATATCTATATGCCCATCACATAGACAATAACTACTTTGTCACTCTCTACTCCTTCCCTTTTCATTCCTCAGTAAGATGAGATAGTGATTCTTCTTTGGTGATTCGGATGATCTGATGCTCTGTAATGGGTGAAATAGGATTGCAAAGCTCCCTCTTCAGTTATTTCTGCAATTCTAGCTGTTTCTTTGAATTACTTTTTGAAGAAGAGAGCAGATTGATCAGCTTTCCCCCCCAACCATTTCTGTAATGAAAAAAAATCAGGGTTCTAGTGGAAAATGGACTTTTTGGCAAAATTTGACTATACAAACAATTTTTAAAGTAGTTTTGAGTTCTGTTTCAAATAAAAAGTCTGTGGTATGGCAAATTGTGAGGTTTCAGAATTAAATGTTTTTATTTCATGCGTCTCTAGTGGTGAAAATTGTATTTCATACATGAATAATATAGCAGGACTTGTTATAGTATACTAAATATCATCTTGTATCAATTTAAGAAAAAATAGTGGCTTGCTAGGCTTCCTTGTCGCCTATAATTTCCCTGAAGTAAGAAAATTTAAAATTTCATTTCCTACATAACAAGCATCAGGTCTATGGAAATTACAGGTTCTAGATCTCATATCGTATTTCACAGAAACTCAGTGGGGTTTATAATGTTTATACTTTTGTAGATTGTCTTCAACGTGGGAGCTTTTCAGTCTTTAGTCATTAACTGGTAAATGTCAGGTTGAAATTCTGGACTTATGATGGTGTACTCCAGAAAATGGAGCAGACCTAACTTAACCATACTCTACTTACATGCAGGTTCACTGGAAGAGTGCATGTACCTTTTTATTGACCCAAAGATACTATTTCCTACTGTGAAAAGCAATGTTGGAAGACCCTGTTCAAGCCTGTTACAGTTGCCTGTCAGCACACATAACTAGGACTTATCCTTACCACTCAGTCTGTTGTTAAGAGGAAACTGTTTCTGAACAGTTTGTGCTTTTTCTTCTATGTATCATAAGAAAACAAATTAAAGTAATGGCTGTTTCCTTTTAGGTTAGGAACATTAAGCTGAAAAAAAATTGAATTAGAAACGTTTAACCCTTTCTAGGATATTTGGGTAAAGAGTATTCCTCAGAGAAAGAGATAGTTGAGATGTAACAGTGAAACATCAAATCAACAGTGCTGTAGAGAAGCTTCATAGAGAATGATTGTCAATGATTTCTCTGAACACAGAGAATGAGAGGAACTGTGTGAAATTGGGCAACAGAATCAAAACAAAAGGAAATAGTATTTTAGGATGTTCTGTTGTGCAATTCATTACCAAGAGATGTTTTGGGTAAAAGGAAGTATGAAGGAGATCAATAAGTAACTTGGCAAATTACTTGAAAGAAGTCTGTTAAGGGCTGCTAGCAGAACAATGAGGCTATAACCTTCCACCTGTGATACAGTGCCAAGAGTTTGGGAGCTATCACTGCGTGCCTGTTTTGTTATCATTATGGATGTGGGGGCAGTCCACTGGGAGAGACACACTGCAGTTAGCTGGGCAGCTGACCTAACCTCTGCTACATCTGTCCTCATGCTGTGAAGCATTGTGCTGCAGAGACAGCTTTAGGTACATCAAGAGGCTCACCCTTTTTGGTATTCTAACTATGATTTCAGATTTCCTGCAGTTGCTTTTGCCCTTTTTGAACCAGTTTTATTTCTTATCAAGTGTTGTTAGCCCTCTGCCTTGATTTGATTGTCTGCTTGCTTCCTTGTTCAGTGCCTCGTTTTCAGTGTGTGCTGACATACCTGTAGGAGTTTGTTAATGTTTAGTTGGTCAGATACATATCTTTCATTAAAATAGGGTGTTGAAGCACCTCTGAATTTATCAAGGACTTTAAGATGTTTACTACACCTCTCAAATCCACTCATGATCTTCTTCTTGTGATCACTTCTGTTACTGCTTTTGATCCGTTCCTGGTAGCAATTTTCAAACAAAGATTTAATCATTATGGATTTCCACTCTAGCAACACCTTTAACTTTCAATTTGTCATTTTTCATCTTCCTTTTCCTACTCTTCTTCTTTACACTTAGTATTCAGGGATTATATATATAATTTTTTTTAATTATTATTACTTTTTTCCCCACTTTAAAGGTTACCACATGCTTCTGTTGCTTCTTATGCTGCTCCAAATACGTGGATATCCAGACATATTCACTGCAGCTTGGTAGCTCTCTTTCAGGGCACTATTTTTCTTCATCTTGGATCTTTGTGTTGGCTTCTTTCATACCTGATGCCTCCTTGCCATTGAACTGTCAAATACTGTCCATGTTTAAAATAAAGAAAACCTGAAGTAAGGAAAGGTTTGTACTGCCTTTTACAACCCACTGAAAGACTGTGTTGAGTTATTTGAATTTGAAGCGAGTCATATAAAATAGGAATTTTACTTTCCTGAAAATTAAAAGTAGTGTTTTAAACATGCTACTGTTTTTACTTACATTACTTATCAGGATGGGAAAATGAGACTTGGATAACTTTGCAAAGAGAAGGAAAATGTTGTGGGATTTTTTTCTTATTTCTTTACTGGATTTAGAAGCCATCTTTGAAAATGTAACAAGATCGCAGGAAAGCAGTACCTCATTTAAGTTTTAATTAAGTTTCCTTCCATAATTCTATGCTTTACATCAAACACAGGGCTTTTTAATATTTTTTATGATCTTTCTATGTTTATTAAGTATGCTTATATCAGAACTAAGAAACATTGTAGAAATTCTACACTGAATTATATATATGAAGCAAAATCCTCATTATCTTTAATGAAAACAGGATTTCATGGCAAGTTCCTTGTTCTGGTGATATCCCTATGTTATTGCTTTCTTACCTTGGGATGTTAAGGCCGTATGGATGTAGAAGCAACAATTCTGTATAACTTCATGTTTCTGTCAGGCAGAATCATTTGGATAAAGAAAGGGCTACATCTTTAGGCAAAAGATATAATAGTGATCCTCTTGCTCATTAGATCTATTGCTAAACAGGTAATTGGCTCAGTTGCTGGGACAAATGCTTTCATAAACACTGAAAAAAAAGCAATGCATGTCTTCTCTCAGGCTACTCCTGAGCTCAGCATGGAAGAATTGTTTTAGCAGTATGCATTGCATAGATTAGATTACAAGTCTGACCATGAAGGCCTTATTCAGGCTTCTCTGGATACAAGAGGGAGGGACAAAAGTACTCAGGTCATAACAAGCCATCCTAGTCAATGTGGGACACATCTTTTAGGACCATAAGTCCCAAGCATTTTACATGGTAACTCAGCCTGAATCCCGTAATCTTATATATTTATTGAAAATTGGGGAAATGGTGGTTATGAAAAAGAAGTGAGTATGTGTGTAAGCTGCTGAACCTGCATATGCCTGTCATGGAAAATCACCCTAGCAGCAAAACCACACACATCGTAAAGGAGTGGTGAAAGTTGTTGAGGATACCATAATATCATTAGAGTCAGTAAAGACAGATCTTGAAAGACCATCATCAGCTTTGCCATTGCTTTGCTATTCCCATTATTACCCACTTTCACTTGTATGTATCCTTGTCTAAACAACCTATCAGTTAGATCCAGCCTATGGAACCTTAAACTGTCTGCATAATGAGCCATAGGGTTTATCAGAAATTATTGATGCTCTAAACCCACCCTCCCTAAATTTATACAGGAAGAATAAAGGGAGTTGTACTTTAGATGTGGGAGAAAACTTACAGCATCTTTTGTTTTCTTTGTTTATTTGGTTTTTGTTGGATTTTTTTGGCCTAGTTTGGGCCTTGTCCAGTTAACCACGGATGTTTGCATATTGTCTGTAAGTATATCCTTATCAGTCAAGTATTTCCATTACTTATTGTTTTTTAAGTAATAAAGAAAACCACCACAAACTTCATCCATTCTCTTTAGGGAGAGAAAACATTTAAATTTTTAATATTACAAAAAGTAGAATAGCTAAAGGATGTATACACATTTCTGCGCCCATGTATCAAACTGAACAGAAGTTAAATTAAATTTGAGATTGAAAAATATCCTCAGATTTAGAGGGAGTTTTGTCCATTTTTCTGCGGGCTTTCTGGATTTTAGTGTTGAGGTTTCTTTTAACATTTCATATTTACAGTCCGAGTTGTTTTTGAAAATAACGTCATTCTGCCATAGTTTTGTGAAATAGAGGGGACTTCTGTATATCTTTGGAGATGAAGTAAAAGCTAACCATGACATTAAATTGGATTAAACATAACTTTATTCTTATAATTACTAGAGAGATGTTTCCCAAGTGGACAGGCTAACCATGGTGTTTTGTAAAGCTAAAATCTCAGAAGTTTTTAGACACTGATTGTGAACTGCTTCCGCAATAATTCTTCCAAAGTTAATATTGCAGAGTGAAAACAAGATCTTTTCTCTTGAGTGAAGCTTTGTGGCCTCATTACAGCAAGGTACTGACTCCCAGAATATGTAAACAGTTACCTATACTATGCTTGTCAGCAGTCCCACCAACATCAGTGAAGAGTCTGAAACAGGACGGAAATGTGATTTTTCTCTTCACTTTAGACAATTGCTTAGAAAAACATGATAATTCAGCGTGAAGGTTCACAGGCTTATAGTGAAGTGTGATAAAGTGCTTTACTGAACTTAAACTAGTGTTTTTCAATATATTGTAAAAGCAAGCACTGTAAAACATCAAACATTTGACAGAGGCTTTTTCGTATTTGATTTCCATAACCTTAAGATCATTTATAAGAATTCATTTGGACACCTGTATGAAAGGATTTATTTCAACTTTTTGAAGTCTTGAGACATTAAATTCTAATTTTTGATGGACACAAAAGAAGAGGCTGATGGGCTTTGAAGCTGGGCAGTGGAATTTCAGGCTTTCTTATGTGTATTGCTATAATGTCGTGGTGATCTACCATTGACATTTTTTCCAGGAACTGATTGGCTGTGTCCAGTTGTGTTTCTTTTTGAGGTGAGAAGAACTCCACAATATACATAATAGTTCTGATTACCTAGTCATTTCCCCCATGAGGGGGAAAGCTGGAACAGACTGTGGCACCCCTTCTGCCAGTGCACCCAGGTTTTTATCCCGAGAAAAAAACATGGTGCAAAACATACAGAGGAAAATTTCAGAGCTATGTAGTCAGGATGCAGCTACTAGATGCCTAAACAAGAGATGTGGAAAATGATCTCAGGTTCCACATTGCCTACTCTTTTAGTAGCAGCTGAGGAAGCAGAGAAACAAAATCAGAGAGGAATAAATTGCCATTTTTCGACTCAGTTATTAAAGAAGCCAATAACACTTATTTGATATGAACTAGCAACGTGAAGTCAAAAGTAAATCTAAATTTCTCAGATTTTTTAAAATCACAATTTTTCTGTCTGCTTGGTAAACAGTTTTCCTTTCTGTGTACTTCTTGAGGTATCGTTATATAGGAATATCTTCATGTGTTCTTGAAAAAATGTCCTACAGTGAAGACTTACTGTGACATGATTAATGGACGAAGCTATCTTGAGTTTTGAAAGGAGTTTTGAAGCAAGGAATTTTGATAGAGCTTTCATGCAATTCATGGTTCTAGGGCTTATCCTTTATCTGTAATTAAAGAAGTTCCATCATCTCATAAAAAAATTGGTTACTTTTCTTGATTAAAAATTATGACATTTTCATTTATTTATACATAGCATAAAGTACAGGAATAGTTTACTTCAGAGATATGCTGTGAAATGTATATGACTTTCAATCCTGAATTTGCTTTTAGTAAGATATGACAAAGATTTTTGATGACAAATTTTCTATTGGTTATTTGTGCTGTTTTCCACTTCTGTAGTTGTTCTTTCCTCTTCAAACCACATGGGTTATTCATTTTTTCACTGAAATAATCATAGCAAACCTAGTCAAAATAAGCATGCTCTAACTGTTAATGAAATCACTAAATAACACAGTTGACAATTCCTGTGGTAAACCTGAGATACTCTTTGGCTGTATTACTAGGTAAATACATTAGAACTAATAGCACTATTTCCTAAACATTTAGAAATATTCAGAATTTTGAATACCTTGCACGTTTTGGAACTAATTCCATACTAATTTGAACTATGCTTGTATAGAAATGGAGATTTTATTTGCGGACCTTCAGTGGGAATTGGCTAGTGACAGAAATAAGCATTACTTAAAAAATGGAACATTTGTACAAAACAGTATTACTCATTGTAATTCCTCTGTTAGCCCTTGCTATAACGTTCCTTCACCCTTCAAAAACCTGTTTTGCTCAAAATCTTAATAGATCAATACTTTTGTGTATACAAAGTCTCATTCTAATACATTTTGCTTTTCATGGAGGCTTTTTCCTCCCTTTTTATTTAGCCTATCTTTTACTAACTTTACAGATTTCATTGAAACTGGATCTCTAGCTTTCTGAAAACTGGAGGAATTCAGAATTATTTTTCCTTATTCAAATAATAAATGAGATGTGAAATGAGCTTCATGGTAGATGAGTTCCCTGGAGGTTGTTTAATAACAGCTTATAAAGTTTGTAGAATTTCAGGTGGCAAATTAATTTCAGTGGTCAATGTTTAACCACAGCTGCAGAGACCAATTTCTACAGTGCAGCACTAACTCATAAATTGCTCCTATTTTCACTTCTAAATCTTATACCTACACTTCTGTTACATTTTCTGTATTACTTACTGAGTTCATACTATATGCCAAAGGGTCAGGCTCCCCAAGTAAGTATGTAGATAAATTATAAAAAACATTAACTTGGGTAGGGAAATTTTAAGTAATACAGTCATTATCATAATAAAGAGGTATTCTGAATTGAATTACCTCTGCAGAACTGTGTCTCGCCACTTCTATCTTTGGGTATTTTTATGCCCTTAATAAAAGTATTCCTTCTAAAGGTGAAGGAGCACAACCTTATTCAAGAGAAGGTTGATGGAAGATGAGACGTGAGGATGGCCTCAGAGAGGGTGAATGTCGTGGCTGTGGAGATGGGCACAGGGAATTATGGGGAGAGAAGTGACTTAAACTGCTGGTTAACGTCCATCATATCTCAGAACAATCCCAGAGGAAAACAGTGTAGTTTTGAGAGGGCTTGGGTTTGTCTTAGTAATAACTATGTAAGTGGAGTTAACGAACTCTCTGCTTCTTTGTCTGAATTTTAGCTTATTTACGAGTAGTTAATTATGAGTAGTTATTCATGCTTTAAAAGCAAAGTCAAAATGTTAATTAAACTGCTGTCTTTTTCAGTCAAAATGACACTGAAAAGAATTTTTACACTTTGGAATAATAGATTTTCTTTCATGGCATTTCCAAATAATATGTCTTGATTTGTCCTGTTTCTAAGCACTTTTATGGTATTGGTAATGATACTGTAGTATTGCCCTCATTTTAACCTAAAACCTAACAAAAGACTGGGATAATATTGTAAAGAATATTTATGGATATTATAAAGGAAAAATAAAAATCCCATACTGAGATGAGAGCAGTAAGAAGCAATGATGACATTGGCTGCTGTCATACACATTAGATACATTTTATGCTAAAATAACATATCTTCAGCATATCCATAATAAGGGACATATAGCCATCTTTTAGCATACTCATTTATTTTGTGTAATGGACATAATCTATAACATGTAAACATTTTTATTACTCTAGTGCTGTCAACATCAGTAATAAATTTGCTATTTATGTGCAGCTTCAGAATAACAGAAACAAATTTTTCCTTGTTAACCTATTAGGACTGATATTATCTTCGACAGTATTAAGGTCATTCCTTGCACCTTTTATATATTTTTTTCCTACTGTTACATGTTAAAAAATTTAAAGTGTGACTTGCAAAATGTCTGCAAGTGAAAAACAGTTATTAATGGGCAGATGAATTACTTACTGTCATCAAGATTCTGAGAACCTTGTTTAATACACAGTACTGACTTCTGAAACTGGAAATCCTTTACAGGACTTGATTTACTGCAGATGAAAAGAAATACCGGAATGTAAAATGCAGGCATTTATTTTTGAAATGATATATGTTGTAAGGATGTTTCCAAAATATCAGTGATATTTAATCAAAGGAATTGAGACACCCATATACACAGATGTGTCTTGCATCTTTAAGTTTGGAGAAGTGCTTTATTACTTGTTGAAAATGAGCTTTCTTTGAAATAAAATAGCAAATATGTAAATTACAACAACAACAAAAAAAACCAACAACCAAACAACTCTAGAACTAACAGCACTGTGAAACAGCATTGCAGTACTTTTGCACTATTTATACTTGTGTATGTTACCTATTGAATTAAGGAATAGTGGTGAAAAATGTATTTGAAATTTTATGTAAAATTCCATAATAATTTGGAAGCTTGTGTGTGTGTGTAAGATGTGACATTAGTATTTTTTAAAAAATGACAAAGAAATAACTTCTAACATTTGAACTGCGTTGGATCAGCAATACCATTTACTTTTTTTTTTTTTTAAATGTATGAGGAGGCTTTATTTTTTATTTTTTTTACAAATAATGATTTTATAAATTAGTTAAATAAAGAAAATTCTTACTAAATCTTTCCCTAATCACCTGCTTGGATTTTTGCCATTCAGCAGCAGTCAGAACAAATGAGGTTTATTCAGTCATCCAGAAAGTATTTCACAGATTTTTGGGGAGACTTTATTGCAACCTTTCAGTTCTTAAAGGGAGCCTGTAAGAAAGATGGGGACAATCATTTTATCATGGCCTGTTGTGACAGGGCAATGAGTGATGGTTTTAAACCAAAAGAGTCTAGATTTAGACTAGATATAAGGGAGAAATTTTTTACAATGAGGTAGTGTAATACTAGCACAAGTTGCCCAGATTTTTCTTGGATGCCCCATTCCTGGAAACATTCAAGGTCAGGTTGGACGGGGCCCTGAGCATCCTGATCTAGTTGAAAATGTCCCTGCTCACCGCAGTGAGGTTGCAGTAAATGACATTTAAAGATCTCTTCCAACACAAAACATTCTATGAAATATGAACCTCTCCTATTCCTTGGCAGTAGAGAATAATGAGAAAGTAAGCTTATATAGCATTGGCAACTCTAAAGAAATAGTATTTTTCTTTAAAAGGTTCCATAGCTTAATTGTTTTCATCACAGTAGGATTTGTATAAGTGTATGTAATGTAACATGAATGTTATTATAATTAATCATGATTAATGTTATTATAATAAGTACCAAAGGAGCTAGTCATCATATGCCACTTATGATAATGTCTTGCTATCTTTTAATATCACAGTGATGTTTCAGTGGATTTATACAATTTTGAAGCCAACCGCTATGTTATGGTTTACTGTGATTAATGTGACCACGAGTGAAAGCTGATAATTACTCCTTCATAAACTGTCACTAAATAGAACATATCCCCTAGAACAAATTTAATTTCATTTTAACTGTGAAATGTGGTAAATGACTTCTCTACCAATTGATATTAAATAAATAAAAAATGGAAATCTACTATACACTGGAAAAATGCTTTTGTAATTCTTCTTTCTCTAGGTATTGGTGAAAGGTACTGTAGGAGATGGTTTCACTGGAGACATTGGACTTGATGACATGTCTTTCCTAGGCTGTACTCTTTACAATGGTAAGAATGGAGTTTAAGTGTGTATCTCCTAGCTATGAGCTGATTCTTTGCTGTCATTTCTAAATTGCTACTGGAAAAGCAAAAACTGGATCAAACTATGACTCGGTCCTGACAAGGAAATCCAAAATTTTTTTCTCTGCTTCTCAAACCCTCATATCCAGGCATCAGCACAAAATAGTTTCTGCTGTGTGCATATGGTCCAAAAGAGAACCTCAGTAAGAAGCTGGCAGCTTCCAAACTCCTTGAGATCTTGATTCCTAGAAGGAAAAAGAAACTTAACTGTGCATAAACAAACTGACCTTTCATATAGCAAACTCAGTTTGATACAGTTGTGTGCTTCCTCCCCAGTTATTCATAATGGTTTTACTGTGCCAATTGCTTCCACATTACTGCACACAAACAGTTCAGTTGATAGAGCAGCCTGTCCTCAGAAGTCATTGTTATCTAGGCTAGTACAAAGTCTACAGAATTGCAAAATATTATATCCCCAAAAAAGTGTACTTCAAGACACCAGAGTCCAGACCTGTCACATCATCACAGAAAGATTTTTAAGGGGACTAGTGTTACGTGGAGCAGGATTTACAGAGTTATATATGGTGTGATAGTTAATGTACAGTATAATACAGCGTAGAACTGCAAACAATTTAGAACAATGTCTGAATATTAGTAATCTACCACTAACTCTAAAATAACCAAGTCCAGATTCATTTTTTTTCCTGCTACTCCAAAATTTTTTTGTAGATAAAGTAGGTCTTCTAGGAATATCAAAGTGTATGTGGCATGTTTCTTCTGGAGAAAATTATCTTAGATTTTACCATGTCTCTACAGTGTACAAGATTTATTATAATACTCAGTTAATGTAAAATGCCTTATATTCAAGGAAGAAAACCTTAAAAGAACTAACCAGAAAATCACTGCATGTTTTCAAATGAGATTTTAAAATAAAGAAGGAGAAAGTTGGAAAGTACAAAGGGTCAGAGTTTTGAAGTTCTTCAGTAAGAAAAAACCAGCTCATTTTGTGTGGAAAGATAAAACAGATACTCAAGTATAATGCTGGACAGAGTTGAATAGGAAACAACTTTTCTGTACTTTTAAAAATGTTTTTAGTACAAAGAGCAATTTTAAAGACACTTCAGCATCCTGCCTCTATTTTACTTCCTCTACACCATTAAAATATCCCAACAGCTGAAAAATAATCAGAGAGATTGTGAGAATAGCCTGCCAAATAGTCAATAGCTATGGCATATTCCACCATATTTAATGAAGTTGGATCAGGGGAAAAAAAGCAGGGCTCCCATGCCTCTGCACCCTAGAATTAAACACTAGCTGCTTAGTTGATCTTTTTCAACTTGAAATAATCAAATACTGACCAGGAAGAGTTGGGGTTGACAGCTTGGTAATAAAGTCCTTCATAAATAATATTAGAGATGTTGAAACTTGAACATATTGCTTTGATGCATCATTTGAATGCACTATCCAAAGGCTATTCAATGATGCTTACTCTGGACAAAATGGCATTCATAAGTGGTATATAAAATCAATTATTCACAAAGAGAGAAAGGAACAGATTCTCCTTTCTTTTCAGGTTTCATGAAGGTTATTGTACTTCAAAATTTCTTCTGTTCCAGTGGATTAAGAGCAGAGACTTGAAATGTGACATACGTATTTAAAAATTTCTGACCAATAAGGTCCTTATTATGATTATGAGTCATAAATACATTTATTATATCATGCAATTATTCCTTAAAGTTTCATTCCCCGAAGTCTTTTGTTTGAGTCATAGGGTGTTATTGGAGTATAATTCATTTGATGTCATAGATGTGCTTTCTACCTTATGCAATAGAAATGCCACTTGCTCATGGGGAATATATTATCAGCCTTAGTGCTCCAGGCCTCAGGGGAAAAAGAAATTCCTACCTGTCCCAAGACACATTCTATATGAAAATATTCACATATACTTTTCAATTAACTCAGGTGTATTGCTCACACGTATTGTATGCTACAGCTAATAATTTCATTAATCATTAAATTGAAAGAAGGAGTTATATAATGAAAATTCCTTTTATGGACAATAATAGCAAGGGTTTTCAAGAAATGAGAGTAAACCTGAAGAAATGTGCATAGTAAAGAATAGGAGGAAAGGCAAAAGCAATTGATTTGAAAGAAGTGTTCATGAGCCTGAATGAACAATAAAGGAAGTGGTGGAACAACATGATGACCTCAGAATAATTTTTCTAATGAGCAAAAGTTGGGCTGTTTTGTTTTTTTCAGTGGTGGAATTACAAGGTAAGAAAGTTACACAGTGATTTTCACAGTCACTTGAAGTAACCAACATCTTAAAAAACCCCCACAACGCATTATCTTCAGAATAATCTGTTAGCTTTGGTTTGCAGGGAAATTAAGTTTTTGCTATTGTTCTCTCAGTTTCTATGGCATTAGTTTTTTGAAATGACACGCTGGCTTAATCCAAATTTGAAAGACAGGTAAGAGATGTAAATGAATTCCTGCAAGTGTCAAGGATTGTATGAATAGTAGTTGGCTAGCATGACCAAACTAGTGCTTTCCGCTGAGGAAATGTTAAATTCAGTTCCTGCTGGGCAGCATTTAAGTCATTCAACTTGGCCACCCAGGCACATTTCCAGTAAAGCTAAACCCTTGACAAGGTGGAAGTTGCAAGGCAAGAAATCTTTACAAAGCTAGAATGCCTTGGTCCCATCACTCAACATTTTGTTCATTTCTTTTTCAAAGGAAACTTGCCAACAATCTCTACAACTACTTCTGGAACTTCACTTCCTACCACACTCCCCATGAACAACTGCACAGAGGAGGAGTTTGTCTGTAGAGGCTCTGGCCACTGCATCCAGATGATCCAGAAGTGTGATTTTAGACCTGATTGCTTTGATAAGTCTGATGAATCAGCTTGTGGTGAGTGTACTAAATCTTAAACTTTGTTACCTTATTAGTTTGTGGCTGTTAAACACATTGCATTAAGTATTCTGCATTTACTTTTGCCATTTGGTATTAGCGCCCAGATGCTACTTTTAATGTGATTTTCCTCAGAAAGATTATTTTGCTTTTAATGTGGGAATCTGAGATGTTATGCACTTTCTGCATTCCAATGGGTTTATTCAGACCTGAGATTCCAATTCAACCTCAGTCTCTCAGTGGCTGGTAGCTATATATGACAATTTTTAAAAGTGAGCACATTTTCTCAAATGAAATGACCTATGAGATATTTAATTTTTTCACATGTTCACTAGTCAAGACTGGAAGAGAGAATACATTCTCATGTTTGGGGTACACATCTCAGAGACTTGGGTACACTTCTTATGGGTTGAAGGAATATGCATTTGGGTTGGGTTTTTTATACAAAGTATTTTCATCAGCAGCAATGATTGTGAAAATCAGCCTATTCTGCACAGAAATGAGTTCCAGCCTGTAAACTTCTAAAGCTCTGATAGTCAGATGGGAATGCTGGGTGGCCAGGGTCACTCCATGTTGACCTTCGAGGACTAAGACACTTGTTGATTGCTTCCAAGTTGCAGCAGTTCACATGACAACATTTTAGAAGAAACTGTCAATGACTTTGTTTTGCCTTAAAGCATGATACTTGAAAGTACTGCTGTACCGAAGCTGATTAATGAGAGGGCAGACATCTAGAGACAGTGAACTCATCAGCTAAACTATTGTCACTGAAGATCAAAACTCAACATTTATTACACATTGTGTAGAGAACTCAATCAACTCTCTCAGGGCTTGAGGGTCCAATGAGGAAAAGTAACATTAGACTCCCTCTGCCTACTTCTTATGTGGGAATAACTCTCGAAGAAATGAATCTGATATATAAATATCACAGGGTAGTTTGCTATAACCAGACATTGAAATTCTGCCCTAAAAAATAAATGCAGAGCCCTTTGGATAGAATTATTTTTTTTTGTCCACCTCAGGAATTAACATTATCTTGCAAAACATCCTTTCCTTCTGAGAGAGATAAATACTGTGGAGAATGCACCTTTACCCTATTTGCTCTGTCTGAAGTCTCCCATCACCACAGCAATGATGGCAATTTATTACCCGAATGACGATGCTGGAACAGGACTTAAGTATGTCCTGACTGAGGGCAGAAATATGTTCTCAGGAAGGTGTTAGCTTTCCAGAGGCATATGAAACATAATGTTTATAATACATATTAAAAAGGGGGAATAAACACTTAATACTATGCCACTCATTGTTCTCAAGAAAAATCACAAATCTTTATATGGATAACTCATGAGATCAAACTGGCAGTGTTTTGCTTCCTTACTGGAGGCATACAAGCTATAAATCAGAACTCTCTCTGTCTTGGTCTATGATTTTTAGCCTCCAAGGATGCAAGCATCAGCCACGTTCTCCTAATGCACTAGGATTTCTTGATGTAGAACTTACCTCAGCCACACTAATATTTGAGCTTCATGGATTAACGTAAATTCTCATTTCCCTGCACAATTTTCAGAGCAGTCACTTAGACTTGGATACAATAATCTCTGTTTCAAAGTTGTGAAGAATTGCAAGACTCACCTTGGATCACATAGGCAAAGTTTCTGCCAAATATTAAGGAAGACGTACTGGAGAATAAATATTCATAGCAGAAGCTGAAAACAAGTGGATTTCTTTCCCCTAAATATTCTTACAGGGGGATGCATTGTAAGGGAGGGTTGGTAGTGAGCTCACTTTTCTTGTCTGGTTGCTCAGGAATCAAAACCTGAGGCATAGGCAGCTGCATATTTATTTAGTCAGGTAACAAATTTAGTAATTGACACCAATACCGAATAGCTGCTTTATTGTGTTTCAGGCTTTATGGCAATTGCTTGAAATAGTGATTTGGGTATTTTTTAGAATTTTGGTCATGGACTTTGTACATAATGTGCAATGAGTTGCTAATATCATCATTCTTACAGGACTGAAGGAAAAACTGTGCAGCAGCTGACAGATTCATAGCTGATGAATTTTACAGGCATTTCAGTGTATATCACATGACAGAGCATTAGAATGGCCTGAAACCTGGTCAGAACATACATGGACATAGATACTGAGGTGCAAAAGATTTGGTATATTCCCCAAATTTAGAATCTGCCTAATAGAAAAGAACATAGAAAATATAAGTATTTTCTCTATAGAGGAAAAATATGTATGCTAGTACTGCGTAAGTATTCAGGAATACTATAAATTGAATCTTTTATATTGCCATGCTGTTTATTATAACATAAATTAATGATTTCCAGTTCTTATATAAACCTATTCATTGTTCATCTCTAAAGTTATGGAAGTCTGCAACTTCGAAGATAGAAAGCTGTGTGGATGGTATCAGCCAGCCTTGGAACAGATGTCAGGAACTGACTCTATCCATACTACAAACATATTCAAGTGGGAACTTGGAAGAGGAGCAAATATCTACCCTGGTCAAGAAAAACATTGCCCATTAATTGATCATACTACGTGAGTGCAGTTTTTCTAGTACTTAAATCTTTCTTGGACTGCATGACTTTAGCCATGTGTGGATTGTCAAGGGGAAAAACTGTTCAGTTCACAGTATTGAAGCAGTATTTTGGTTTATTAATGGCATGTAATTAACTGACAGTCAATGAAGTACATATGCAGGATCAACACCATCAGTACAATAGACGAATCAAAATGAAAAATATTAATAAAGAGATAAGAAACTTCTAAACACCCTTCTATAATTAATTGCCTAAGGTTTTAGCAAATCTCCATCAAAAGAAATACAAGTGCACTCACTCTTCCAGAGGACATGTGGGGTACAAATGTTTTCCCCTTACAGGAAAGCGGGTTTGGAGACATGGCTGCTCCAGCTTTATGTGTACACATGCTACTGCCTACAGTCTGTTAGTACACGTGCCATGAGAAATTAACCCTCCTTGTAGAACCTCAAACTATAAGCCAACGAGCTGGATGCTATCAGAGATGATGCTCTGTCTGGCATGTCAAAGCTGCATTGGCTGCTGCTGTTTCCACTCCATAATCTCTCCTCTGTATTATGAATTTTTGTCTTGTACGCTTCTTTTCAAGCTGACTTCTTTGTTTGAAAGCTGTCTTTGCAGTTCACTGGCTACTATTTTAGCTGATGGCTGTCATCATCTTGACCAGTGTCGGATGTATACCTTCTTAGATGGTCTTTATTCAGATGATTTCTACCTTGCTAGCTATTGTTATCCCAGCAGTTTTGCTCAAGGATATGAGTACAAGTTACCCCAACGATGGGTCTTGTGAATTCTACTGTCATTTAATAATTAACTAAAGCTGTTCAAAACTACTGTAGTTAGAGCTAAATTCAGTTTAGTTATTACTTTACCATTTTTCTGATAAATTATGTCACTTCATGGTAAAATGAAAAATATTTCTGTTCTTTCAGTGAAAATTTCTGAATTAATTTTAAATTTTAGGTAGATTGTTAATGATAATTACTAACTCTTCCTAAAGATACTCTTTGTGTCAAGGAGCAAAAATTAGCTTTTTTTTTCCATAGAATTTGGGTTTACTCATTTGTTTTTTCTTTTTAAAAAGTTGGAAATGTGATTTAAAAAATGCATTAATGCAATTTATATTCCAGTCTAAAATAACAGTTAAGATTTATTGAAACAAAATCTTTAGAAGTGACTAACAAATTTATGAAGTGCAAACAGATTCTATTCACCTAATAAGAAAATTTCTGTACAGCATCACTCTTCTGAACTTAAAAATACTTGCCTAGGTCTAGCATGTTTACTTTCCGTGACAATAGTTCACAGTGTACAAAAATGGACTTTAAATTAAAACCCCTGCATCAGAGACTTTGCTATATTGTTACTAGTTTAAAATGAGATTATATTGCATTTACTTAACTTGAGTGTACTTCTATCGCTATGAAAGAATCAATATATTAGCTTTACTGTGTATTTCATTAAAAACACTGTATTTTTTACCAAAAAACCCCACAACATAATAAATGTAAGAAATCCTCATTCAGGAATAGCGAAAAAAATACAGTGTCACTTAACTGTTTCAATGTCTCTACATTTTTTATATATATATAGGATATGTATTCTGTAAAAAAAGAGAACCATTTATGATAAATTGGCTGTCAAATCTTTCACTGCTATTTAATAGTTATATATTAGCTGATATCAGCAGTACATGTATTTAATAAATCATCTCACAGCTTTTCCACTACAGATTTGCATTGACACAGTGATGCATGAAATTTTATTACTGTTTTTCAACATATTTTCAGGGTTTAATGCAACTAACAGTACACTGTAAAGGCTTGGTGAAAAGGAAAACTAAATGATCCATAGAGATTGCAGTTTTCAGGCAACACTGAAATGTATTGCTGTTGTAATGTCTCACATAAGATGTAATTTGGTTCTACTGTTGCCCCACTCCTGTTGTTTTTTGGCCTATAGAAGAGGACAGGAGTGTGATGCTTCCATATTACAGCAGAAAATGCAGAGCAGCAGTTTTGGGTTTTTTTGAAATCCTGCAAAGTTTTTTTTTTTCTCATCCATTTTCCCCAGATTTCCATGGAGTTAGAGAAGCTGTACTACTGTAATCCTGTGTGTTTGCTAATTAAAATAAAGCATGCAGTATTATGTATAGAAATGTTCAGATTCATCTTGATGCAAGAGCGGGTGACTGTGCAGTTTACAGTGAGTTCTTTCAGCAGAAATACCTGTGAGTAGTTGGAGATTCAAGTCATCATCTTCCTGTAGAATATGCATATGGGCTAGCCACATTTAGGCTGATTAATTATAACGTGGATGTGAGTCTTTGAAGCTGTAATTACATTATTTAATGTAATGAAGGACAGAACAGCTTGTATGTACATATACAAGCCCAAGGATGGAGAAATAGAAGCCATTATCGGAGTCTGCTATGGCAGACTGACAGTCCTTGGCTTGAGCTGCAGAGACACTGGCATGTGTTTTGCAAAGCACTAGGTGACATTGGCATTGTGCGCTGAAAAGACTACTACACGTATTTGAATGTAGAGCTCTTGTGGCATGCTTCTACACTTAGTAAATGGGAATTCTCTATTGCAGTTAGGTTTCTAGATAGTGTAATAATGAAACAATTTCTGTAGGCTTAAACAAGTGTACAGAATAGACATCAGCAAATGGAGAATTCCATAAATTTATTTCCTTCTTAGAGAAACTGGTTAGTAAAGTAGCAAACTCTTTGACATAATTAATATTATTTGGGTACAACTGTTATTTGAAAACTTTGTAGGCACTTAATTGATAATTCATACCCAGATCTGTAATCAAAACTAATGAATCAAAACAAATAAGGCTGTGAAGCTAAAATTCTAAGCTTACATGATAATTATTGCTGTGTAAATAGCACCCTTGACATGCATATGTTTAACACATCTGTCTTGCTTTTGTGTCTGCTTTTCAAACAATCATTATCAGAATTTAGGAGGAAAAATTAGGAAAAATTAGAGGCTTTTTATAATATGCAGGTTTTTTTCAGCAGTCAAGAAAGGTCTACTCTGCTGTGATTACACTGTATCTCTGAAGCACTGGGCAGTGTAGTTGATGTGCATTAGTTTTCCAGTCTGTTCTCCAACCAAGTCTGCCTACTCATTTGTATTTTTTTTCCCTATAATTGAATAATACTGCCAGATGAATCTGCAAGAAGTAATTAAGATTAATTTAGAAACTTCCAGTTTCTCCTGTAGGGCCTTGTTCAGAAAATACTCTGGACAGTTTGTGTGTACTCTCTGTTTGAACTGTCTTTATAAAAATTCTTATAAAGGAGATTTCTGCTTGTCTTGAACTTTTAGCAAGTGATATAGTAATTAACAGAATAATGGAATTACTGTATATCTTTTTCCCCGTGAATTTCTTTAAAAACAACTCTCTAAGTTTTTATCATATAATCAGAACCTCTACTTCATAGAGATTATTCCCAAAACAGCTTAAATGTGTTTATTATCTATGGAATGGTTTTTGAGAGACATTAACAAAAAGCTGTCTCCAATACTTTAACCAAAAAGCTAAAAAAAAAACAAAACCAAAAAAACCTCCTGAGATGAAACACTTTCCTGAAGGCACAAACCATACCTCAGTGCAATACACCATCAGAAATGCTTAATACACTAATTCTGTGTTTGTCATTTTATATGAGTGGGCACCTGATATTTCACTACCGTATATTTATGTTGGACTTGCTGTCTCATTCTGTTTAGGTTGTTTTTGCTACTGTTATTTAAGTAGGGATTGCTTGAAGACACTGAAATTCATGACAATGCTTTTAAACAAGCCTTTTAGACATGGAGAGTATAAATAATACCTGAGTGTACTGTAGTTAGTTACACTTATGTAGAATTGGAGGAAAAGCTTGAACTTTGTGATGCTTTTACACTGCATAGATCTCTGTAGTATTACTTTAGACAAATGTGTATCTATTGATCTTGCTTGAGAACCGTATTCACAGTGAAGGGAAACACATAGCATTAAACCTGAGAGGCTCCTCAGCTGTCTCTAAGAAGATTCTTACAGCACGCTTAAAGACAATGGAATATGAAAAGAAGGGGATACTTCAGCCTTGTAAAGAGGAGTTTATTTAACGTGTTATAATGTATCTATCTGTCACAGGCTCTGATGGGTATTGTGCTTTTATAGGTCTGTTCTCGTGATCCTTGAGTTCAATCAGTGTAGATTTCATCAGAATAAGTACTTGCAGGCATCTAGAAAAATAAGGTAGCAATAAAGAACAAAACCAGATTTAACTTTTATATATTTGGAGAATTATTAATTCACATTCCTTCATTCCCCCTCAACTTCAAAAGCACTTTCTGAGAATATTTAATATTTCCTCTTGTTACACCCAGTAAAAAAAGTGAACATTGTGTGGTTGCTGTAGAGTGTGAGAAGAATCCCACTGTAACTTTGTGCATAAGGTTTCACCACCTTCCTCTTGTCCCTTTGGAACTGGGGCCATAAATTCAACTCGGAATACCAAGTGACTCCATCAGTGCTTATAAGAAATGAGACACCTTCAGTCTTATCAGACTTCAGGTTAACATTATCTTTTGATTTTTTTATAATCCCTTTATTAGTGTCTGCTTGTGAGTGTAGTAGTAAAGTGTAGAGGACTGTGTGTTGAAAAATAATCTGGAATTTCAAGTAGCCATGACAGTAATATAGACAATACACATTAGTATTGCCTGAAACAATACATTGATTAAAAACTAAACACTGTACTTTTTCTATTTTTATAAGAGAATTTCTGTACTGCATAGTTAATGAAACTGAAGTGAATATAATAATTCTTTTTCAGGACAAAAAAAGGGTGTTTAAAAGTGCTGAAAGTAATTCTAAGTTTTGCATCATCCATTTGGGGAGCAAAAGTTATTCCCATTACTTGTGTATCCAACTTAAATATGTAGGTGTGGAGTAGTAATTACTTCTAAGAATAAGATAATGATCAGAAATTATTTGCAAGATGATGTCAAATAACTAGTCCATCTCAAGTATTCAGAATTTAATCAAACTTAATTTTGTACAAAGAAAGAGAATGTACTCAAAGTATTTTTTAGCTCTGGGTACTAGGATGCTGGAGCATGGGATTAATCTCATTATGAAAACAGATTAAACTGTAAAAAAAAATTTAATTATGGTGTGGGGGCAAAACTTTACCAACATATTCTCTTTCTAGAACTCATATCTATTACGTAAAACAAGTCAGCAAAGTTGTACTGAAAGCTTTATGTGGTACACTTGTATCACGTTCAAAGTTTCCTTTGGAATTTTGACTGTTAAAATCTGATAATAAATATAACACACTTAGATTTAGTGCGAGAATTCCTTCTTGTATTTGTAGTGGTTTTCCTTGGCACACTTTTCTAATCTCAGTGTGGTGTGTCTCAGTATGTGGGTACTGCTTTGGAGTGTTAAGCACCTTTGTTTCTGTTTATTTTAAATAAACC
Source organism: Actenoides lindsayi (assembly GCA_025331215.1). NCBI lineage: Eukaryota > Metazoa > Chordata > Aves > Coraciiformes > Alcedinidae > Actenoides > Actenoides lindsayi. Next base: position 87,027 of record WTSP01017102.1, on the reverse strand, counting down.
ATTGAAGGTAAATCTTGTATTTGTGTGCTAAAGTTAGATCCTCAGACAGAAAATTGTGTCTCTAGCACTGTGCAAAGAACTAGGTCTGTTGGCATCCAGGAATTTAGAGATACTTGTGTGTAAACACAGCTGAAGGATGGCTTCTGCAGTAGGAAATACATCTATTATACCTTTTTGAAAAACAGTCACAAAAATGTATGTCTACGTTGTTATGGCATGACAATCAGATTACCTTTTTTGATTCTGAGTTTATTATATGTTACTGTTAAATATTAATGGAGTTGTGAAGTTGCTAGATAAAAAATATGTTTCAAATTAATGGTAAAAAAACTCACTCTTTTTGGAATTACCGCTGTTTGAAAAGAAATTTATCACATATTCCTGTAAGTGAAGATCTACATTCTTGAGTTCTGTTTGCTTTCAATTGCTTTTTAATTTTTTTGAAATGTTTACAAAAATGCTTAAATGTAATTGAAGAAAAGCCTACAATTTTTTTTTTTTCTTTCTGTCTTTCTATTGTTAAATACAGACCGGTGTTACTATTTAAAGCCTATTAATAGTTAAGTAGCTAGTAGTGTTCAGTGGAGAAAATATTTCTGCGATATGTAGTAGAATTAATTAGATTATTGGAGTTCTTATCCTCAAGATTACTGAATGTTATATACATTTAATAACATTTTAATTTTGCATACAGATTATTTTTCTGCAATAATATCCTCAGAGCTGCAATCCTTTCTTCAGGAAAGAACCCTGTTGAAGCAAATATGTTTTGTGTAAGTGACTGCAAGACAGAGGCTGTAAAAGATCTGTGCATATGTTGTGATCTGTAATAGGCCATCCTATATTATCTATAGAAGGATAAATAGACTATTTCTGGTGCAGACACTGAATATCTAGCTAATACAGATACTAAAGAAACCATGTAATTTTTTCCCATTCACCTTTCTCACATAACCTCATGCTTCCTAGAACAGTGTGCTCTGCTGCTTTTCTTTCAGATTTGGTGGTCATTATACATCTGGAGTTAAACCTTGGCCAGTGTCCACAGACTACCTTCTCCTTCCTACATCATGTGTTGACTTCTGGCTGAAATAATAGGCATAATGGGCAGTGCTTTGAGTAGGTGTTACCCAGAGTATAAATGAGGTGATAAACTTTTTCTTGAATGAGGGCTTGAATATTATGGTCTCTTTCACTTCTGACATTTTGTTATGATTTCTACAAGCAGATGAGGTGTTGATGGAACTGGTAGGGTTTGCTTTTATTTTTTTTAACAGAAGGCTTACTCTTTCTGAATATATCTATAATTCTGTAATATTTCTATATTGCTTCTACTCACCTTTGAGCAGTTTCCCACCTTAAAGCCAAAGTTCAAGTATACAGTCCTATAGGCACAATGTGCACATGGCTTTCCCATTTTATGGTTAATTTATCGAAGTTACATGGGATTCTATGTGGATGTATACAGAGATACAAGGAAGGTTTAATTTTTATCTTTGCCTGTTTTCTTAGGAATACTGTAATAATAATGACTTTTGGATGCTGTATATTCCTATGGCAACCTTTGTTGCCAATGCCAGAAAATATGAAATGTACTTAAATTTTTACCAGAACCTTTGTATCATCTTGTTTCTGACACTATAACCAAGTAATAGTAGGAATCAGCATAAAATGAAGCTAGTGTGATGAAAAGGTCAAAGTATCACAGTTTACAACCATCTCATGTCAAATAAGTAAGTCATTAAAATGCCAATATTATACTCTGATGCCATAGTACAAGGAAAAAAATTACACCAGTATAAATATTTTCTCATAAATATGGTTGTTAGGAAGAAAAAGGGGAGAATTTTACTCTGTTTTAGCTAATAAACCAATAATCTAAAAAATTTTCTTAGAAATATTTTGATGAAATGTTTTCTAATTAGGAAATCCTAGCTACTCTAACAGTAACATTCTCCTATAGATAACTTTGGCAAAACTTTTGCCAGCTGATTACTTATGCTCTTGGAGGAAAGAGAATAGATAGAGACTTATGTCCTACAGCCACACCACCCTGATAACAGATGCATAGGATAAATGTGATAAATGCAAACTGATTGAAGTTACTGCCTTAGCTGATTCAAACCATCAGCTTGAACTTTAATGGCCCACAATCTCCTGATATGTCTAGTATCCCACAATCCTTCCCCTTTGGTCAAGAGAGCACTTCTTTGGGACATCATCTAGTGCCCTACTGTTTTTTGACCACTATTTTGGAGTCTCTCTGTATGGAAACTCATGTGAAGTAAGAACAGGTCACTGACTTGGCAAATGCTGGTTGGATGTTGTTGAAAAGCTGAAGGATAAGGCTTTATCTGCATAATAGGTCTGTGTCTATGGCACTCTGATTTGCTATATAGGTGCTGCATGTTGTTTATGGACTTACATATCCAGGAGAAAGGGAAAGGAATGTGGGAGCTGCTGCTTTCTGAAGTTCAAATTTTAATATGGTGTGCCTATCATTGGGATGCTTATCCCTCTAAGGAAACTGTTTATTTCCCTCTGTGGTTTTTGAACCAGATTTCATTTTCACTCTAAATGAAAAATAAAGAGCAAAGGATATTTTATAAATCCATCTAAGTGCTTAATCAAGGATTCTCAAACAATTTGGAGAAGATAAATAGATAAATTAACACTTTAAAAACTGAGAGATATCCAGCAATTAATTAAATCAGAGCTTGAACTTTATGGGAAAGTTCAGCTGATTAATTTTTGATCCACTTTCAGACATTACAGCAATAGACAGTGACTACAATGAAATGAGTAATTTACAGCATGAGACTTTACTTGATAACAATACCAAATTTAAGATGGGCCTCCAACTTTTTTTCAACACAATCTTTCCCTCAGTAATAATTTGCATTTAGTATATTCAATTCTGTATTCTTCTGAATGTTTTGAAGGAGGGAACATAATGAAGATTCTTCTATGTATGCCCATTCTTTGCTAACTACCATTTAAAAGACATTTGAAATATTACGCTATTAACAAAGTCAAGTATGCTTATGTTGAATTTTTTATATCCAGTAAAATGTTGTGAATTTCCCTCTGAAACTAATTAGGATTATTGCACTGGCACAGAAGTGTATATAGGGAATGCTTGCAGTACAGAGGTAAAATTAATTATTTTCAAAGGGTAAATATAAAGATTTTAATGACACGTATTGTAGCTGCCAACTAAGAGGTTTTCCATGAGATAATTTTCCAAATGAGCCTGAGATCTTGCACCTGCTGGCAGGGGAAACTGCGTGTACTCTGCTGAATTTCAGCACTTACATAAAATCTTCATTGAAAGCCAGATTTATTCACTCTTATACATGTTGAATAATATCTTGTTTGACACTTGTTACCATTGACTTCTTGGGGTCTCATTTAAAAAAGAAAAGAAAAAAAAAGAATGCTTTTATGGATTAGGAAAGGAATTTATGAAAGGAATTTAAGGAGTGGTCAGATGATAAAATCACACAATAAACTACTACCTTAGTTGAAGATTGCTCAAAGAACAAAGATGGGGGGTGAGGAGGAGAACAACTTCTGAGCAGAATAAGAGAGACTGATAATTTAGTTTTATGGAAAGTTTTGGAATATCTTGTCGTTGTATATTACTTACTAGTTTAAATTACATGTAGAAATCTTTTCTGAAAAGTCACAGCTCGACAAACTGAACAGATGATTGTATGTATAATAATAGGCTCTGCTACAAAAGATAGAAGGTGCTGGTCCTCTAGTGTGTATACTATGCAAACAGAATGGTTTCATGTTAACTTTCTTCAAACTCTTCTCCCTATAGAATGTGCAACTTCCTGTAAATTCCAGGGTTGTAGGTTGCAATACCAGATGGCTTAAAGAATTCAAGACAGAGATTGCTTTGCTCTGTGAATAAATGTGGTGCAAGGTAATGTCAGCTATAGACACTAGAAGAAATCTTCCCTTTTAAACAACATGGATAGGTCACAAGTGCATCAGTCTTGTAGTTGAAAGTGTAAATATTTCCATGATGGGAGTGAAGGTGAATAAGGATGCTCTGCACATGCTCATATAACCTCTTCTGATCCTTTCACTTCCCCTTTCCCACACATCCTTAATATTCTGGTGATCACATATGGTCACCATGTTTAATTGCTAGCACTCCATGAAATGTATCCTGCAGAGGTCTTTCTTCTGGTTTGCTAATTTTAAATGTAACATTACAGCAAACACTAAAACATGGGCAAAAATATTTCAGTGGCACTTGTCTTCTTAGGGTGCACTATGGGACTAGTAATATCTAGGCAGAGATGCGATTTTGATCTGCGTTCAGGACAGACAAACTGAATAAGAGATGGGTGGTTGAATTTCATCACGGTACTGATTGTACCCTACCACTGTTTCAGACTAATCTCACTGGGAGGCCTGGATGTAATACTGAATACTCTGGGAAGTACGAGGACTGTAGGTACTATTGCTTTTCAGAGCTCTTTACCATTCTGCTTCTTACAACCCTTTTGAATGCTATTGTTAATACAGTGCTGACATTCTTGCGTGACTGAAGGCATGAGTTCCCAGCAGCAGAGTAAATTCTGAATTCTTAAAAGTTTTTGCAGACCTTAAGAGAACTGGATATTTTATCTCCAGGCAAGACCTTGCTAGAATACTCAGTGCCAAGGAAATAAAGAAACCAAAAGTTGCTCCGTTGAAATAACCACTTTATTCAACAGAAAGGATGGAAATAATTCAATATTCAAAATGCAACCTTGCTTGAAAGATACTTAATAATATAGTTTTCAAAGTTCTTAATTATCACTTATAGTACATGCAGTTTATTGGGAGATGTTTCAACAAACCTGCTCTATTACTTTTTTGGGGGTTTATTTTTACCTAAATATCCTAAGGTTTGCATGTATGTTACACTATTTTGTGCTTATTTTCTGCAATAGTTCACTTTCAAATATTTACACTGCTGTCTCAAGAATGATATAAAGATGTCTGAATTGCCAGGATATAGTAGGGGAAAAAAAAACAGAAAAAGATCACCGACACTTCTCTCTGCTTTTGAATGAAAACTAAGACTGTGGAGAGGATCCAGATTTCCCCAGATCATTACTCTTTCCCCTTAGAATCCCACTAGAATGACTTTGGTGCCTGTTGGCTTTTTCAGCAGTCCTCAGTGATTTCACCTATAACATGTCTGACCTACACCAAAAAGATCCAACTGACTTTTTAAGGTGTATTTTTAAAACATATACTGTTCCTCCTTCAAAAATATCTACTTGTTTATGACTTAGAAGGAGAAAATTTTTCTATAAACTACTAGGCATTTCTTTTATAACAAAGGAAGATAACACTACTGAATAGTAGTCATTCTTCTTTTATGGGTGGCAGTAGAAATGTTGACTCTGATCATGACCACTTCTTTCCTGCATGTATTTGATTTCTATCTAAAACTATGTGTATGGCAACCCACCCCACACACTACTGATATTTTGATATGTAAAAGTCTTCATGTTTCAGTTATGAATTATATGTACTTCATGGTCTCCAGTTACACAGAGTCACAGAATCATTGGAGTTGGAAGGGACCTCTAGAGATCATCCATTCCACCCCACCCCCCCAAAGCAGGTTTGCCTAGAGCACATTACACAGAATTGCATCCAGGCGAGTTTTGAATTCTCTCCAGAGAAGGAGACTCCCCACCCACCCTGGGCAGCCCGTTCCAGGGCTTCAGCATGCTCACAGTAAAGATTTTCCCTCGTATTTGGGTGGAACCTCATGTGTTCCAGCTTGTGCCTGTTACCCCATGTCCTGTCACTGGGCACTACTGAAAAGAGTCCGACTCCATCCTCCTTGGCACCCACCCTTTATTTATAGACATTGGTAAGGTCTCCTCTCAGTCTTCTCTTCTCCAGGCTAAATAGTCCCAGCTCTCTTAGCTGTTCTTTATAAGAGTCTCCCAGCCATCTTCATTGGCCTCCACTGGACTCTCTCCAGTAGTTCCCTGTCTCTCTTGAACTGGGGAGCCAAGAATTGGACACAGTATTCCAGATGTGGCCTCACTAGGGTAGAATAGAGTGGGAGGATGACTCCCCTTGACTTATGATTAATATGTAAGAAACAATCTGCAAAAAGTTATCTTTTCCTGCTTAAGTTCCTTCTTTTTACAGAATCTTTTAGTACTTCACTTCAAATAAAACAAATGTGTTAATAATTTAGGGCTGAGAATCATCTTTGCTAGCTGAAGAGAAATTATGGGAATAATTCACTTTTGTGCCTCTTGACATTCGCAGGTATTTTGCATAGAAATCCTTACCAATATCTACAAATACAATGATTCTCTCATTCTTGCATGCTAAATAAGGTTTTGAGAAACTTCTGAGAAGTGTTTAATATTTACGGCATTGAACTGTAGCTGATTAACTGATAAAAGTTCTCCCCCCGCCTCTGACCCATGGAATTGTAATAATTACACTTGGCTCTGCTGAAAGAAACAGTCTGGGATTTCTGTACCAAAATGTTTTATAACTGTTGGAATTGTCTCTTATTTTCATCTACCGAAATATTTTACATAGTTTCCCATGGCTATAGCAGTTGTCTTTTTAATCTTTTTTTTTTCCCTTTTTTTTCTTTTTCTTTGATCTGACACCAGGGGAGTTAGAAGTAGTACTCTGCATAGTAATCAATGAACCAGACACCGATTTGCAAGGATTTTGTAGGGCTGTTTTGTGTCAATGACTATTACTAGGTTTTACTTTTCCTATGAAGCAAAAATGTAATGGTCTTAACTATTGAGAAAGAGATGGAAAATTATTTTCATTTAAATATAGCCGTAAGATCAACCACAGGTTACAGGAAGGATAAGGAGATACTCAACGAAATTCTTTGCCCTGGGCAAAAGGAAGATCAGGCTGTTTTCAGTCTATCAACCTGTCACTAGTCATTTTAGAAAGAAGTTACTGCATACATGATTCTAAGGATGGGTGAATTGATTAAAAGACTTCAGATCCTCAGAGGAAATTGCTATGTGAGTACAGAGATAGAATTTGCCATTTTCTAGCCCACTTTATATTAGGTACTACAGTAGGTAGAATGTGTTGTTCCTAGAGTGACTGAGTATACAGTGGAATTCAAACTCTCCTTGCCCTCTAGAGTACATGACAGGCCTTAATTGATATATGGTTGGACATTAGGAAAATCTTCTGCAGTGAAAAGGTTGTTAAGCAGTAGAACAGGTTGCCCAGGGAAACGGTGGGGTCACCATCCCTGGAGGTATTTAAAAGACAGGTAGATGAGGTGCTCAGAGACATGGTTTAGTGGTGGACTTGGCAGTATGAGGTAATGATCTTGAAGGTTTTTTCCAACCAAAATGCTTTTATCTTTCTATGGTATTTTGTGGTTATTGAGTTTAAATCATTCTATACGGTAAATGTAAACTAGTAGTTTTGTGACTTCACAGTGATAAACCCATACATGCTAAATTCAGTTATTTTATCACACAGATCAATACATGTTGAATTCAATATAGGTACTGCAATCTGAAGAAAACTGTGTTTAGTTAAATAGTGAAGAATTTTTTTATAACACGTTTTAAACAATTTTCTTACAAGATTAAAAAAACCCATTTCACTAGATCATTGAAAAAGTAGCTTTTTTTTAGTGTCTGTTTAATACTGTAGGGCTACTGCAGCGACGACTGCATCAAACTGAGTTCTTACCGTAGGCACCAAAGTCATTTAAACTTCTCTAACTATTAAAAATTATGAGGGCTGGTGAAAAAACACCCCACAACAGTTCTTGGATCTGTAACACTGAGTTCTTGATTATTCCCATTTGGCAGGGCTTTCAGTCTGTGAATGCCCTCTGGGCACCCTGCGTTTCTCTTATCAGTGCTTGCTGGTCTCACAGTTGCAGTGGTACAACTTTATGGAACAGTTTTCAGAGTGGCCAAAAAGGAAAAATGAAAAACAAAGAAAAACCTAACAGAAGGATGTTTTTAAAAACATAGGTCCCAATGTCAAGATTGTAAGCCCCTGTTGGAATGGTTCTTTCTTCTTGAGAAGCGGATGTAGCAGCTCCACTGAAGACAACAGAATCTTATCTTTGGTCTACAGATGCTTTTTATTTTGAAGAGCAAGTGGTTTAGGAGCCAAATCTTAGATCCTCAGAACATTAGAACTGCACTTCTGGTCTCTTTGTACACTCAGGGTCTGATGCTTACTGCAAAGCCAGCCTCATCTTTCCCAGCAGCTCAGAAGAAAAAATTTCACCCAGTATCTTAAATTTTCTTGACTTCAAGCCAGGATCAAACCCTCTAATTTCCCTGAGGAAAGAGGAAGGTGGGGAGGAAATCAGAGGCCCTCCAGAAACTCATCTATATGACCTTGTGGGTAAAGGCTGACATCAGCTCTGTATTTTGTTTTGTCAGTCTCTGATATAAAAATACTACTACTGCGTTTTCAAGGTCTTTTTTGATTCTGGCTACACACTGATAAAATAAAAGATGCCATATCTGTATAAGGAAATATTACCATTCTAACTTTAACTAGAACTTAATTATGATCAAATGTTTTGTTTTAATAAAGAAAAACCTTTCTCCCTGAGCAGGTGTACTGCAGAAGGCTGGTATCTGTTTGCAGACAGCTCAAATGGAGAATTCGGTCACACAGCTGACATTGCCACCCCAGTCATCTCTCTTACAGGGCCCAAGTGCAAAATCGTATTCTGGAACCACATGAATGGTTCAACAATAGGTTCTCTGGAGGTATGGAGATGTTCTTTGTTTTATGGTGGTTGTTTTTTTAAATTTTTTTTACTGCTTGAAATCACTGAGAAAATTCATACCTTGTAATTTAGTTTCATTCAAACCTAGGCTTCTTAGAAATGAAAACAATTACTAGTACTCCACTGCATTCAATATGTTATGATCTGAAAGGAGCTCGAGTAAGCTGTGGGAAATGTAATTATATACAAAAAAAAAGAAAATTATGACCTTTCTAGACATACGGTGGTTGGAACTTCCATAGAAGAAAAAGCATTGTACTGCACAATACCCTTTGATATCGAAAAGCATCAGTAGATATTTGGACATTGAGGTCTTTGAGTGTGGGAACATGAGAAAAGAAGTAATTTTATTAAAATTTGCCATAAAATATTGTAGAAACAGCTTATTCCTTGAAACAGTTTAACATATATCTTTTAGAAGTTAATTATATTAAGGTAAGCAGCCCTGAACTATTTCTGGGACGTTAATTGTACAAATTCTCACTCTATTACTCTGAATAACAAGTTATAATAAAAAGCTAGCAGAATTCAACTGTTTTGAAGATTCTGTGTTTTCTCAAATTTATGTTAAACAATTTTAAAAAATACTGCAGAATTCCTCCCATGTAAGTAATGATCTTACTAGGCTGCTTAGCAAGCAGCCAAATATTAATTAGTCAGAATTAGTAGGAAATCTGAGGATAAAGATGGTTTGTCCTCAGTTTTATGATTTGGAACAGGTTAATTTGTCCTGAGACTTCTTTGCATTTACTTCTTCACAGTGTAGGAACCCATGCTAGTTGGAATAAGGTCCACAGAGATTTTTGCAGAAATTAATGTAAAATTCTATAGAGCCATGCCCAGTATTACCAACACAAAAAAGAAAATGTATGTAGAGTTTTCTTTCCTCAATTTCAATACAGGAACTTCAATTTCCCTCTGATCCTTAACAGATTCCGCCCTCCACCCCCAGTTTAACTGATTGTAAGAGCTACCAAAGGAAAATCATAAAACCTCTGCATTTTAAACACTGTAAATAATTACCTGGTTTCAATTGCTTAATTAAGCATTTAATAATGATAGTAGGAATAACTTAGAATATAAAATTATTTTAGAAATTTCTCATTATTTTCTTCTAAAGGCTTTAAGCATTATATTAATGTGAATCTTTTCTGTGTTGAAAAAATTCATTAAAGACTTGTTATCTAGTTCTTTGCCCAAGGCTACTACATTTTTATTTAAGTCACAAGTTTGATTTTTTGCACGTTACTCTGCACCTATACCATCAAATGGTATCTAAGACATGCTAAAGACTTTACTGCTGTTTGCATGAATGGCTTTCTTCCTGTGCTTCTGTGACTTTCTTAAACATTATTTGGCTGTCACTTTATTGTGTAACCTTGTTTTGAATATTTGTTGAACCATTTTCATCTGGTTTCTGCCCTCTGACTTGGTATGGGTAACGCTACTAAAGTATTAGATGTGCTATATCAGTAATTTGTAATGTCATTGAAATGTGTAGTTCTTCAAAGTGCAGTATGGTACAGGAAAATCTTGTATTTTAATAGCACATGAATTTATGACCATATGGAACTCTAATATTATAACCTTCAGAAGGATATGATAGAAAATAAGAATTTCTGATGAAGGACTTGGATTTATAATTTAGTAGGTAATTTTAAGTGTATATAAACCATTTGTGTATGTGTCTATATAATATAGTCACACATATATCTGTATGCATATAAATACATATTTTGTATGCGAGTGTAAGAAAAACCTTTGTTTATTTGGCACCCTTTATTCTCACAAATAGTATCTCTAATCCTTTTTCTCTCAAATTAATTTTTTTTTTCCTTAAAATTCATGTTTTCTGCAGGCAGTTCTTGTCTATACAACCAGGTGTCACTTTGTTTTGCTTTTCAATTTACTATATTACACCTGTTCCTTTGTTCCCCTGGAATGAAAGCTCCTCAGTGTGAGGATCTGCTGTTTGCTTGGCAGAACTTACCTATTATGAAATATCATATACGCTCATGGGAATGCATAAATTTAAAAAAAAACCCTTTTTTGTTTGTTTCATTAAGATGAAAAATGTCTGGGCTGCCCTAAGAAGATTACACACAATAGCAATAAATCCTTGAAAGCAGAAGTGGTTTAGACACCTGGTGAACTGACGTTTAGCTTTGCGATTACTGGTTGGAGAGACAGCTTGACACACTTCATCAAACACCCATCTTCTTGTTATTGTCAGCTTTCCTCAATTCAATGACTATTTACAGGTGCTAGGGTGTTTAGGAGTCTTTCATTGCCCACACAGTCTTTAGAATAACAAGTTTTTATTTATAAGAGAAAAATATTTCATAAGTATCAGGACAAAAAAAATCTACCCCAGAATGGAGTAATCTCATGGATGCATGAACTAATATTTTTTTCAGTAACTCTTGTTAATGCTGTGTCCATGTTTTACAAATGTATCCCAACCCATTAATGAGCAATTTTTATTTGTGGCTACCCAGTCTGGATAAATTAATGGGATAAATTGGTCCATGTATGCATCTGGACTGTGTATGCTTATAAGGAGATCAGAAAATATTAAAGCAGTACTTCCTTAGAATAGTCACGTATACTAGCAAATCCCTTTGTGTCAGGTAGGACATTAGGAAGAGGTTCTTCACTGATAGAGTGGTTGGTCACTGGAACAGGGTCCCCAGGGCACTGGTCATGGCACCAAGCCTGTCGGAGTTCAGTGATTCTCTGAATGACCCTCTTAGTCATATGGTTTCATTTTAGGTAGCCCTATAAGGACCAGGGAGTTGGACTGGATCCTTCTGGGTCCCTTTTAAGCCACAGATACTCTATGATTCTATGATATTTAATAGTGGTATAGAGAAAAGTTGTACAAGGCATCCTTGTATACAGTTAAGGGACCTAAAGGGAGTTGGTAATATAAAGATTTTTTTGTGACCTAGAATTATTATTTATTTTTTTTTAGGTACTCTGTAAAACTGGTAACAGGACTTCTAAACTGTGGACTCAAAGTGGCAGCCAAGGTCCCCAGTGGAACAGAGCAGAAGTGTTCTTAGGAATTCGTTCAGATTTTCAGGTAAGTATTATGTGTTTCATAGACAGGTGGTTTTAGGTACTTTTATATTATGCATTCTTCACCTCCTCCCTTTTTGCCCCATACACATACTGTACTTCCCCTTCTGCACAGCAGAAATCATACCTTTGGGTGTCTGAATTGTTATCTCAGCTGGACACAAGTTTATGGAGATTTCTCACTCCAGTTTCAGACTGATATCCATTTTAAGATGGAGAATCCCCTCTATCCTTGAATACAACTCAGATTAAATTATTCCACTTCCTTTCCCTTAGTGTGTAGTAATATTATATCTGTTTTTTGAAAAAAGAGTCTTGAGCATGATGTTAATTTTTAAATATAAGCTGATTCCTAAGCCTCTTAGAGGTACTTAGTTATGAGTATGCCATGCTTTGTTGTATCCTTATAAAAAAATGAGACGCAGACAGGAAGATATTTTAAAATATGTTACATTCTCAGGTACTTCTGTCTTGGATGACTTTTAATGAAACCTTAACATTCTTTTTATATCTGTGGGAATAACTGATGAATAACTCAGTCTAGATTTTTTTCATGCTTACTTTCCAAAAGTAAGTGGAACCCTTGCTATTAATTCAGGATGAGTGGGTACTAGTATTGATTTGTGTTACTCATTTTGTTTCCTTTTTTTTTCCTTGGTTGATCTTAGAAGATGGTCCTTCAATAACTGTAGTGACAAATCTGTACAAGCAGTAGTACAAGCTTTCATAGGATTGTACTCTGACACTTCATATTCCAAGATCTGTAAGGATAATCATAGCCTGTGTTCCATTCATGTTGCAAGTATAAGCTTTTATATATCTTAACACTGGCTCACCATAATAGCTCTGTAATTTTTATTAGGTTGTTTTCAGGGCAAAACGTGGTGTCAGTTACATGGGAGACGTGGCAGTAGATGATATTACCTTTGAAGACTGTTCCCCTTTGCTCATCCCAGACAGACCTTGCACATCAGAGGAATTCACATGTACCAACAAGTACTGCATCCCAAAGGATAATCTGTGTGATTTTGTAAATGACTGTGCAGATAACTCAGATGAGAGCCCTGCTATTTGTAGTAAGTATAGTAATATTTTAAAATATAATTATCATAAATAAGTATACCTCCTGTAAATTGTTATTACTTGAATACTTTTGCAGCTCATCAGCTAAGTAAGCAAGAAGGTTATAATTGAATTATATTCCTTGGCTTTTAAGGATTTTAAATTATTATTTATTTTGAAAACATATGATAGAAAATTAAAAGAGTTGTTAGTGAATATCTTAAAATAACTCAGAAAGCAGTTGTCTTTCAAAGCAGAATAAAAACCTCCTGCTTTCCATATGAAAAGAATGTATTAAGGTTGAAAAAATACTTCAAGTGTAATACCTATGGGATATGAGGAACCTACCTCCTTTGATATTTCAGGGATTGTCAGGTCTCTTAGTAAATCATTTTAACCTGAGTGCTGAACAATTTTGGCTTTATAAGAGATATAAAGAAACAGCATCTATAGTTTCAGATTCAAAGAATGATGTTTCATATCAGATGGGTTCTTCTCTGGAGAAATGGAGCACAATATACAGTACTAACACCCTTTTTTCCCCCTAGTATAATTATGGGAAATCTTCACACAATCAAACCTGCATTGTTTGGTACCATATGAACTGTTGCCTCTTTTTTATTGAGATTATGAATACAATGTCTCAAATTCTCAGTTAATAGAATTCAATGAAACAAAGGTGTGCTAATACCCTATGAAGCTAAGATAAACGGCAAAGAGACTGTGCTTTGCAAATTGTCTTCATACTATTGAACTTTGCGGTGATTTTCAAACCAGGAATAACATTCCACTAAGCTATATGGGGACCAGTTCAGATCTTCTGCAACTAAAAATAAAAAGTATGTCAAGTTGGAATTACTCTGTTGAAAAAGCTTCTTGTATTTTGGCTTTTATTTTATGAAATATTTAAAAGCTGTTTACTCATAACATCATTGAGTTTTCTGGATTCTCTGTATTTCCCATGAAACATGGGAAGTAAAGCCAAGATCAAAATAATAGGGCCAAGATGGTTCAAACGGGCTTGGTGGGATTTAGGTTTTGCAACCTCCTAAGGTAAGTATTACATACTGCTTCCCCATTGGAAAAGAGATGAACTGAAACAGCCCCCCAAATAAAATGCTTTCCTGTGAAGTGCTTTTGTTGCTTATTATTTGTAAGAGAAAAAAAAAAAATAAAAGAAAAAGATTTATTTAAAAAAAACCCAAGGAAATTACTTTCCTGACTGAATTTTAACATGAAGCTTTACAATGAAGTATTATAGCACTTTAAGAGCACAGGGGTCATTACTGGAGTGAAACTTCAGTATGGATTTTGCCTCAGATAAATTAATTAATCCCATTTCATAATGTCTAATTGTGCTGTAAAATGCTTGGAGATCTATTATGTTTTTATTAGGTCTGAGAGTGCTTTGTTCAATAGCATTTTCCGTAACTGTCAGGAATTAGACTGATTTTTGGTTTTTTCCTTTTACATTTTTAGTTTTATAATAGCTATGCTGCTTTAAATTTTCACTATCTGCTGGAGAATTTGGGGTTTCTTTTATTGGTGCTGCCTCTGCCTTATGTATTTAATAAAGCAGAAATATATAATATAGCACTTGCTGAAAGTATATAACAGAAAAATGCTAGTTCTGTTTTCTCAGCTTTTTACTGTGGCAGGCTGCCTCCAAAGGAGTACATAATGATAAGGAACACGTACTTCCACTCTCTGTGAGATGCTTTTTTTTTTTTTTCATTTCTTGAAGTCATTGGTGAAGAGCTGTTTCCTCACTACTGAAGCAGAGAATGGTAGCTTGAAAACCTCAAACTCAGAAGCCTGGGGAAGGCTTTAGTAGGGCAAGGCATGATAGATCAAAACAAAGGAACCAAGAAACGGGCAGTTTTGCCCAGGCATGGCAATTGTGTCTAAAAAACATGAAAACTGTGCAGCTTTCAGACATCTCTAAAGGACCTTTTAGCAGTAGGCCTTTCTGGATTGCTGGCTCTAACTGTAGATGTGGTTTGCTATCTGCACAAAGAATCATCGTATCTTAGTTATTGAAATCTTTCTGCACCATGCTGAAAGAAACTAGCCCCTAATCTCGGTTATAGTCCTGAAACTCCAGAATGTTAATAGGACTATATCATACGATAATACTCACCAAGTCTAATTAGCAATGTCTAGACAAAGCCAGTTCTGTGGAGATATAAACTATGCCTCATAGAGCTGTTTAATTACTATTGAGAGATTTGTGCCTTGGTTTTGTTTGCTTTGTAGAGGGCTCTTTCTAGCTAGTTATAGGATGTCAGTGCCATAAAATAAGTCAATTACACATTTTAACAGATATACTAACTTGTCAAATGTTTAGAAATTATTCCATTAGTTGCTCAATGAGTGAACCATGCTCAGAGTTGTAAGTATAATGCCACTAGTACTGTTTTCTTCCTACAAGTGTATGGGAACAAAATAAACCACAGTACTGCCGGAGTAGTAATGGGTGGTAGCATTCCTTCAACCTTGCTCAGAAACTGCTGGGATTTGCCTTATGCTTCTTGAAGTTATCAGTGTATCAGAGGAAGGTCTCTGAAGCAGCTATTGATAGATTGAATTGAGCATGCCTCCATGAAGTAGAAACAGTGTTTTGTGAGATCTGGGAAATTAAATTTCATTAAAAAACCCTTGTGACAGTGGTGGTTTTCCACTCTGAAATATAGATTAATGCTAGTGCAGGTGTCTGTACTTGGTAGTTGTTTGATTTTGTCTGAGCTTAGTTAACGTTTTGTTTATCTCATCATGTGTTTCTGAAGCATATCTCTCAGTTATTCCTACTTTGTGCATTTTGGTTTGCATTGTAGAGTGTGCCCAAGCATATGAATTAGGCTCCTTTCATTAAAAGGTATGTTGAAACATGAGCTCCAAGAAAGCATCAAACGTGTTCTAACCGCTAGTAGTCATTTAGCTTGCAGGATCAGTCTATACCGCTTCAGCCTTCTTTATTACGCTGCCCCACTAAATGTCTTCAGGTCTTCAGCAACACATGTTTTTCTCTACAGATCTGCACCTATAGCTCTGTACTTGTTCATCTAGGCATAGCTGTTTGGAATAATGTGACTTAAAACAGTTCAAATTTTGCTCCATTTAATGACATAGTTTATTACAAAGATTCATTACATCTTTTGTTATCAATATAATACTATTCATGTGTCTACTGTTAAGTGTTTTTCTGAATTATTAAGCTCTCATCCAGTAGACTAATTCAGTAGCCCTGTATTAACAGCTCCACAGGAAAAAAGGATTAGCTTTGCTTTTGTACTTCATTACTAAGAGTTCATAGTTCTTCGTAGAAATGTGTACTACCAAAGATTTAATATGCAAGTGCACAGTTGTCTGCTGTAACTTGTGCTTTTGAGCAGGCTGCCTGAGTTCTCTTTTTCATCAGCGGAGTGACTCACTTCCAGGCTGAAGGTTATGAAATTTAAAATTGGTTGGTTGAGTTAGATTAGATAAATTGTCCTATAGATATGAGTATTTTTCTTTGTTGACTATAGAGATCCCATGAGGACATCTAAATTTAGATTAGCTACACACAATATGAACAACATTAGCAGGGATGTTCAATTCACAAGCTTTAAGGTCTAGCTTCTTGAAAACTGCCTTTAAAATAAAACAGTCAGTTGCATGCATGAATTTTAGTGACTAGATATGGAAGTTGTAAGTAATTTAATGAATTTATTTAATTAGGATCATGAAATACTAAGTAACTAAATGATTACGTAGCAAAGGATGAGAAGTGATAAATTTTATGGGCAGTTACATTCTCTTGAGGTAAACTACAATCTATATTTTGCATAAATGATAATCATATAATTTACCACATAAGGTTTGGTTTTTTATTGTTACTTCAGATGGCATCATATTTACAGAAAAAAGTAAAAGACAGTGAAGCTATTTTCTCTAAGTAGTCCATATCTGTAAGAAAAAAATTCTAGCATGTTTTTCACCCTTATGACCTCCACAAAGAATAATACAAGTTAGAAGTCTTTCATCTCTTTTCAGCCTGAAATTTTCCAGGTAGCTGTCTGTACTGTTTTGGTTCATGCTCCACTGCATGGAGTTCATGGAGTTCTGGGCCCCTCACTACATGACAAACATTGAGTTGCTGGAGCAAGTTCAGAGAAGGGCAGCCAAGCTGGCGAAGGGTCTGGAGAACAAGTCCTATGAGGAGAGGCTGAGGGAATTGGGATTGTTTAGTTTGGAGAAGAAGAGTCTGAGTGGAGACTTTGTTCTCTACAACTACCTGAAAGGAGGTTCTAGTGAGGTGGGTGTGCAGCCTCCTCTTTTAAGTAAATAATGACAGGACTATAGGAAATAGCCTGAAGTTGCACCAAGGGAGGTTTATGTTGGATATAAGGAAGAATTTCTTCACTGAAAGAGCAGTCAGGCACTGGAACAGGATGGGCAGGAAGGTGGTGGAGTCACCATCCCTAGAGGTACTCTGAATGCATGTAGATGAGGCACTTCAGGACATGCTGTAGTGGGATGGTTATGGTTTTGGTGTGTCGTGTTGTGTGTCGTCCTGTCCCCCCCCCCAAGTTGTTCGGGTTTGTTTGGTCTGTTTGGTATTTTTGTTGTGGGTTTTTTGTTTTGTTTTGTTTGCTTGGTTTTGGGTTAACTGTTGAATGTGGTGATCTTGGAGATCTTTTTGAACTGTGACAATTCTGTGATTTTAAGTCCTTGGCCTCATTACTGAGGCTTCTGACCAGCTGCCTATTAAATAAAAGTACTTCGAAGTTGCTGAAGTTTATCAGACCCCAGAAGAGGCTCAGGTTCTATTTACGTTTACAAGAGCACTTTTGTCAATTTTTATATTGGTAGGTCAAATGATCTGTACGATTTCCCAATCTATCTTCAAAGCACTTTCCAGCAATAATAGTAAGAATATTCAGGGCATAATCAAAAGTATCTTAAAAGCTTTGCTAAAATTCCAGCTTATTTCAGCAAGCTTGGTAATCATTATAGTAAAGTTATAGATGAATAGAGGAAAATTATACACAGCTTTAACATCTGGAGTGATACAATAGAGTTAATTTATGGGGACAGTTGATTCAACATGCTGGCTGTTTCTACATTTGAGATTGGAAAAATCAGTAAAGAACACGTATGTTGTTTAATATAAAGACCAACAAAAATTTTGACAGCTTTCTATTTTTCTAGGCATTAAATACAATTTAAGGAGAAATGTAAATAATCATCTATGTTTAAATTTTGTCTAAGAAAATAATGTGTGAACTCTTCTGGAAACATGCAAAATTAAACTATGGGTGTGATTCAGCTCAAAGTTAACACCATTTACATTCATGTTTTATCTCTATCTCCCTGTATGGATGCCATGTCTTTATGGTGCTCAATACCTTCACTTGGATGGGTTTCTGTTTCCTAAATATAAGCATTTATTATCACTTTCACCTGACCTTATTGTGTTCCTCCAAAAAGAAGCTAGTTTTCTGCAGGTATCTGGAATGCCCTATGGAGGGGACCAATTGAGCTCTGCCTGTAAGACCCTAAAGAGATATAAAGCTTGACCTAGAACAGATTGCTATATTCGGTTACTTTTATATCAAGGACTCTAGACTGTAATATCAAGAGCACAGAAACCTACCTCATATATATACAGTTTTGTCCTATCCTATTATTTTGTATATGTGTATATTATTTTTCAATTGAAGCTTTTTTTTTAATAGATTTGAGTACTAGGTTTTAGTATACATACCTAATTATCTTCTTGAAACAAATCTCCTTTTATGCGTGTGCAAATGTCTTTCAGGTACATCTATTGGGCATTGCGATTTTGAGTTCGATCTTTGTGGATGGAAGCAAGATGAAAATGATGATTTTGACTGGAACCTCAGAACTGGCAGCCCTACAAAACTAGTCACTGCACCAGCTACTGATCATACATTGCAAGAGCCAGCCGGTCATTATATTTTTATAAAGAGTTCATTTCTTCATCTGCCAGGACAGAAAGCTAGGATTTCTAGTCCTGTCCTAAGCAGAAGGAATAAAAACTGCAAGGTATGTGGGAGTCTGGTACTAACAGGAATGCAGAATTTGATTGCACCAAGATAATACATCTAAAATGAATAAAGATGGTCACTGAAATATTTATTGAGGAAAAAAGAGCGTGTTTTAGAAGTCTTATTTCCTTGAAATCACATGAAAATATCTATCTTGTTTTGGGAGTAGAATGATTTCTCTAAGTAAATAAGTACTCTGGGAGATTCAAATGAAGTTGGCAGTGTATGCAGTGTCCGATTTAGATGATGTCTTATGTGACACTTGTCCTAAATAGCATGCAACTCTGTAGCAGTTTGTGATTTTTGTGAAGAAAGTGTCTATAAATACAATAAAAAATGGATTTCCAGACGTGTGACAGAGGCTTTATCAGTGACTTTCCCGTAGAGAATGGGGGAAAATTAAACTTTATTTTAAAAAACACTACAGCATGTTGTGAATTTTCCAGAAAGTTGAACTATGCATTATTTTGAAATGGTATGTTTCCAAATTTTTTTAGTCTTTAAGTGTCAAGGCATAAATGAATGGTAGCTCAGTTTCTAAGATGTGTGTCAAACACAAAGCTGAAGT
The DNA here is from genome assembly GCA_025331215.1 of Actenoides lindsayi. Lineage (NCBI taxonomy): Eukaryota > Metazoa > Chordata > Aves > Coraciiformes > Alcedinidae > Actenoides > Actenoides lindsayi. Next base: position 67,469 of record WTSP01017102.1, on the reverse strand, counting down.
TTCAACATTAAAAACTCCTAATGACTCTAATTACTAAAGAAGTTGCCAATAATTTTAAAGTACTAGTTAGAGCTAATGAGATCAAAATATTATTTATATGGAGAGAAATATTTGCATAAATGGAGCTGCTGTGGGAGTGAAAGTGGTACTTTTAGATTTTGGAAAATGAGAAAAGGAAAATTTATAAAGACTTGGAAAATTAGAAAGGCAGAAAGGTCTTAGTATTTTCAGGGTAAATTTGGGAATGGATTTCCAGAATTGAAGAAGTGATTTGTGGAGAGGAAAAAAAAGAAGAATAAAAAATAGACCTAGTGAAGAGAAAAAGGAGGTATTAGTATATAAATTTATTTCAACATTTGATTTGAGATAAAGGTATTAATGTCTCAAATAGGATGCTAACAGATTTTATGCCATTCTGTGAGTTACTAGGGTTGAAAGGAACTGAAACCAAATGCAGAGTGGTCTAAGCTGCATGCCAGTCTAGAATCTAGGGTAAAGAATTTTGGAACTACTGTGAGTAAAAAAAACATTCAGGCTATTATTTTGCTAAGTATTTTGCTATTAATACATGAAGATCTGTCTAAGTTGGCAACGGGAATGTTTGTTTGCTATCTAACTTTACCCAGTAAAATAAGCTCAAGAGCTCTGTAATGATCTGTTCATAAAATAACCATTTCACTCTCCAGCATTTGGAGTATCTCCACTACTGATGCCACACATGGAATTCTTAATTAATTTGTTGGAGATACTGGTCTAGTAACTTGCCTGAGAGATGATATCAATGTATTTATATTTATGGAAGATGTAAAATTTTATTGAGTTTATGCCTGTAAAGTAGGATATGTGACTCTTTTATATTAGATTTTTGTCCTCACTGGTCTCACTTTGCTTACCTTTATACGTCTGCCTAATAACTAGCTCTCTCAAGAGGATAATATTGGTGAAGAGGAGCTGTTTTTTAAAAAGCCTTTGAATTAAACTGACAGTGTTATCATGTCATTATGCCTGTCAAATGAAGGTTGTCTTAGACTGAAACAGTCCTAGAAAGTTTTAGTCTATACACAGATGACATCTCTGTTCAAAATATCCATTCATTTGCCTCTAGTTTCTTTTATCTCGTACTCTGTACACATGACTAAGATTTCTAGGCAGTGCGTTTGATTGACGTTCTTCTGACTATTTGAAAACTCCCAAAACTCTATAAAGATAAGAAATCCAGGAAGTATTAAACATAAGTGGCTTGATTTTATGATCCAAACAAAACTTGACTAACTCCAGTATGTCAGTAGAAAAACTTAATCTATTTATTATAAAAAAAACTCTTCAAAATTTGAATCATGACCTCATGTTTTATAAGTTAGCTTTCTAGATTGCCTAAAATAAATACAGTAATAAAAAAATTCTGCTCACATGAACTTGGAAGTGTTTGCTTCTTTCCCTAGCATCACATTTGAAAACATCTCTTTAACCTTATATGATTTTTATGCTTTAAAAATAATTTTTCCTCTATTTAACTTCTATCTATGAAAATATATATTGAATTAGAATTAAATGAGAACGACAGGTTCAAATCTGAATATTCATGATGTATCACACATTAAATGCAATGAAATTCTTGGAACATAACTATTGGAAACTATTTTTTTTTTTTGTTACACTGAGAATTATTTACTAAAAAAGGGGTGTATGCTCCTTCTACAGAAAAAGCTTCTATATCAACGGTAGAGCCCGAAATACTCAGTCACATTTATAACATTTTATGGGGGTTTTTTTGATGGTTCTGACCAGTTGAAACTTTCACCAAGGGAAGTGAAATTTCTGGTAAAGGAAATTGTATTAATGAAAAAATTATTTCAAGACCCAGAGCTTCATCAAACAGTCTCTTTAAGTATTTTGTTCCTTTTTATTGTTATTAGGGAAGCAAATGGTACATCATATGTTACAACATATGATTGGGATCTTAGGTCCATTCAGGTAAATTAGACATGTACATTTACATCAGTAGGACAAGAGTTTTATATAGAGTAAACAAGTATACATCAGCAAATAAAAAGGGACATAGATTAAAAAAAAAAAAAAAAAAAAAGTTTATTTGTATACAAGACTGTGAAAAACCAAGCTGCACTTTCAAAAAGAGTAGAAGTCCAACGAAAGCAGTCTATGTAGAAAGTTAGACTATGCCAAAATAAATCCAGGAAAGAGGGAGAATTCTGCTTCAAGGCACCAGTGATAAATAATTGTATTATCTGGAAATGTCTACCCACAAGAAAGCCAGGAAATCTATATATACTATTGTGTAATAATGTAGAAAATCATGTTGAAAATGCTTAAAAGAAACTTAAATACCTTTAGATTAGTATTTACTGCAGAACATTATGTAGAAATACCAGCCTGAGAGCTGTACCTTAGAAGCAGTGTTGCAGCAGCATTGTTGCACACTGTAGTGCTGAAAGAGATAATGTTGGAACAAAGTCTTAAATTTAGCTGTAATAAGAAAACAAAAGCATATGCCATATGTTGTGATTCTGAGGGAATTTAAGAATGAAGTAAAATAATTTTAATTAAAAATATGAAAGATGTCATTAGTGTCAGTAATTCCTTTGTGATAGGCACAACGTCTGAGGTGGGGGGAGAACTGCTTGTTCCGTTTTTCAAGTATTGTATATTTTCTCACTGTAACCTTTCCAATTTTATTTCAGTATCAGAGAATTAGTTACAAATAGAAGCAGCTGTTATTTATTTTTAGTTTTCAAAAACTGATGATAAATTCTTCAGGATAGACCTGGAAAGATTGAGTAGCCAACTGATGAATGACAATATCTAGAGAATCTTGGCAAACTAAGACTAGACAGCTAGCCTACATTCTGATGCAAAGCAAATTAAGTATGGGAATGAATATTTCACATGAATTATACTTCAAGCCTGAGTAATGTGGGACCCCAGCCCTGGAAGGTCTTGAATACATGCTTAAAATTACATTTGTGCATAGCTATTATCAAGATGACATTACTACTATATGATATGTCTAGAAAAAAAGATTAATAGACTAGAAAACATGTTTGTGAAATCAAATATATAAAATGATTCCATGTAATTAAAGATATTGCAAATAAATATGAAGCCCATGAAGTAATGTTGGTGGCTGGGCATGGGGAGAGTTATTCAATGATTATAAAAGTAAGCCCAACATACACAATAGAGTCTGGTAGTTTAGAAAACAATTGTAGCCAATCAGGAGGAGTGCAGGAGGCAGCTCTATGAAAATAACTGCTCAGAATTTAATGAAAGTCAGAAAATCAAACAAAATTCAGCTGTAGTAAAAAGAAATAGAAATTAATCCTAAAATTGTTAAAATGATTATGTTTAAAGATACACAAATATATTGAATAGATGTACCTCATTTAAAGAAGGATTTTAAGAGAAGCAGAGTAGTTGCAGGAGAGGCAATGGGCAGCGGAATAGAAATATTTCCATACAAGAAAATTGACTTATAAAAATTATATTTGACTACTTCATTGCACAGGAGACATTCTGAAAGTGAACACAATAAAAATTTCAGAAGACATATAACACAAAGCCCTTGGTGGCTTTACTAATCAATAATTACAGAAAATCAGTTTAAAATAAAAAGTCACATTTCTATTTAAAGTGTATTTATGCAATGCAATAGACTGCAGAAGCCTTTGAAATCCTATAGCACCAGGTAACACAAAGGAATGTGACATTACATTTACATGGATATCATAATATTTGCTGTTATGTTTTTATAGCTATAATTAATAAGATTGAGTTCATTCTTTAAGGCTTGTGATATGCATTAGACTAGGAAGAAATTTGAGCTATAGACATGTTCTCATATATTGCAGCATGAATTGCTTTCTAAATCATTCTTGGATATATATTCTGATCTTTGTCAGCAACAAGATATTGATCTGGAATAAGTATTAATTTGATCCAGTACAACTATTCTTTTGTTGTTCTTGAACTGAAAATAACTGACTTAATAGTTAATGGTTATGATTCTTCACAGTGATTTTCTTTATGTTCTGTATGTACTTGATCTTATTTTTGTACTTTATAATTTTTTCCCCCATTTTTAATTAAAAATACAAATTATTTCTTTCTAATCTAAGGACCTCTTATGTTTTATTTTAGCTATTATTTTTTTTGTATTTCTGCAGTCCCTGTAGAAGTTCTGCTTCAATATAAGATTAGCGAAGATTTTCTCATTACACACTCTATAATCTAGTACAAACACATTTTATAATCAGAAAAGTGTTCAGTAAACTGAAGTTACTTTCCATCTTGTAAATGGCACTGCTTCATTCCTCTATTTCCTTATCAAATATTTTCATTTCACACTTACATGCAAGAGTTATTCAAACAGATGCAAGATCAGCTGTCACAATGCTGTAATGTTGACATCGAAGTTTGGTTTATGTAATATTTCAATAATTTTCACTAGGAAGTCTTTTAGTGTATGTTTTAGTTGTATTGGGTTTTAATCAGTGAAATTAAGGGCTATTCTGAATGCTACTAGTGAAGGTCAATTTAATACTCAGGGTAAGTACAATAGCAGAATGTGTCTTAAGTCACCTATTGTTTACTTGATGCTATTGTTCTTGGTTACAGATACTTTTCTACTACCATATGTATGGAGATCATGTTGGATCACTGATTGTCTACCAGAGGACTACAACAAAACATGAAAAGATTCTCCTCAGTCTTACTGGAAACCAGGGAAATTTCTGGAAACACACAGCACTGATCCTGGATGGAGATGCAGATGAAGATTTCCAAGTTGTCTTTGAAGGGATAGCTGGAAAAGGTCCCAAAGATGGCATAGCACTTGATGACCTCACATTTTCCAGGGAATGCTTGCCATACCAGGAGTTTTTACCAGAACAACCCACAATGCAGCCTCCAACAGGTATGTTCCAGCAGTCTGTGTAAGTCCAGAAAAAATGAATAGCAGCAATTGCTTTAATTTATTTTTCTTTCTTTCAAAAGAGCAAGAGATTACATATCTCTCTAGACACGTTGAAACTAACATGCTTTTAATTAGCTCTTCGAAATTTTAAAAATACTGTATGATATATTTCTTTGGGTTCCGAGTCAACTCTTGTGAATCTGCAAGACTTATTTCCAGCCATGTATACTTAGACAATATCCTGCTTAATTTAGTGGGATTTGTTTATCAGTGTTTGTAAAATATAGTTACTGTAAAATGAAAAACTAAGAGTAGGACAAAGGCAGTATGGACAGATAGCAATAAGGCCAGTGGGATTTAATGCTTTTTGGTTAGTGGGAATTCCCACTGATATAATTAAGGCTCCATATCCATCTTCTTCCTTTGCGCTGTGGTTTCAGCATTGGTGCAACTATTTGCACTGTCCTCACTGCACAAGGGAAATAAGATTCAGGAAAAAACCTACCAAAACCAATAAAGTTCCAATGGGGATGGATCCAAAGGTAAGAGCTGCTCCTGAAAGCACTGGTGGTGTTCATTACTAAGATTTGCTTGGACGTGAGTGATACAAGGGGAGATGCCTTCTGACAGAACAGGACAAATCTCTTTCTTCTTTCCACATTTATCACCAGAGCTACTGAAATGTAAACCCCCAATGTAGACTTTAGGAGATGCGTTTTGTTCCTGGGCATACTATAAGTTTCTTGCATGGCTGCAGCAAGTAATTTTATCTCATTTCTGTATCTTTCTGATCAATAAAACAATATATCCTAGTATTAAGGACTACTAGGAGAATGGGTCATTAATTTATGTGAGCTGTTTTGCTTTGTTACTGCTGCTAATAAGTAGTCTTCCCCTTTACGATATCATTAAGCACTGCTCAGGCACTGGGAAGTAACACTGATGAGACTACATCAAACCCAAGAAATTACACTGTACTTTGGAAAGATATGGACAATATTTTCCAGATATACCTCTGATAAGTTGCCAGTTACAGCACCTAGTATTGGCTTCCTGCTTCTGTGAAAACAGTAATGGAAATTTATTGCAAATGAGATTAGTATTTTAAAGTTCAGCTTTACATGAATGTTACCCCAAGAGGAACACTAGCTGAGATTTCTCATTCTTTGTCTTTCATGTTTTCAGATCCTATCCTCTTAATGGTAGATGCAAGTCCCTGTGGCAATGTTAGAAACTTTAAAACTTTGGCTTTGATAGTAAAGGATGTTCCAAAACGCCTTCATGAAGTATATAATAAAAAACGTACTAAAATATCAGGAAAAAGCGTAACAGAGACCGATTTTATTGGTGTTTTGTAGTTTTGGGCTTTTGGTGGTTTGGTTTTTTTTGTGTAGCTCATCTAAGAGGTATTTTGTGAACTTTGTAGATTCACAACACTTTGAGATAATGGTCTAAATAAAATTAATTCATAGAGTGAGCCACCTTTTCTATTTCAACAACTTTCACTTGTCCTGAATAATAGTTTACATCAGCCACAGAGGGTTCTAACTTAGAGTTGCTATTTAGCAGTGGTATCTGTTTGGATCATTGCTTGTATGTATGCTTAGAAACATGAGTATGAAATCTACTCCTGCCTACAGAAATGTTCTGAACAGTGGCAAAAAGCATGCTGAAGGCTGTGAAAAGTGGTCTGTGATGTAACTTTACAAACTATAAGCAGCTAGAATGACTGTGAGGATCAGCTGCAAAAATCTGGACTCCTAGATTTCTCTGCTTATATGCAGACAAAAGGAGAGTATAACTAAAAATGAAGTATTTGTATCCATCAGTCAAATTTTTTAAAGTTTCTGAGGATGAAGACGATCATGCAGCAGAGATCTCCTTTCTTGTCTCCATCTAGAGAGAATATTTGTTAAGAAAGTTGAAGTGTTTTCTCTCTGAGACATTCATAGCTTTTGAGGTCTATTCTCATAAAATGATAATGCAGAATTGACTCAGATGAATATTTTTCTAGATGGTTAGTATGGTCCTCTATTAAGGACATATGTTTCCTTTACTCAGGACTTTCAAGGAATTTTTCCATCATTTTAGGTACTCAAAATTGCACAGTGAATAGTGACTGCCATAATCTTCTCCTCCCCTTCTCTTCACCCAAATGAAGTTTGCTTTTTTAGTGTTTTTCTCTCACAATTTGAAGAGCTTATTTAGTAATTTTTACAACATGCCAATCTAAAATTAGTATTCTGCAAACTGAACAAATGACTTTAAAAGAATCATCTGATACAGTTTCTTGTCTCCCTGTCTTGATCTTAATCAGGAGCCTTTCTTTATATTTTATCTCCCCTGTCCATCTGAGGAGGGGAGTGATAGAGCAGCTTTGGTGGACAGCTGACATCAAGCCAAGGTCTATCCACCAAAGTTTTGTCTGTAATAACATAGACCTTCCTACGGACCTGGCAAGCTGGCAGGATTGCACAGGTCGGGTAGCATATTTTCCCCACACTCAATCACTCTTTCTCTCCGTTATGCTTCAAAGAAGTAGTGATAGATATTTTCTATATGCTCTTTCCGATAGAAGGGGAGTTAATACTTTTCAAAGCTATGGCCTATCCAGGAGGTGTTCACACATTCTTCTTCATCGTGCAGCAATATTTTCAAAGGTATTTATATGACTCCCTCCAGAATGCTTGCAGACTAAGGTAGTGTCTGACTCTGCCCACAAAATGTGAGACTATTGGTATGAGTTATATTTTGAACATACCTTTTTTTTTTTTACATAAAAAAAACATTAATTAGACAAGAAGTTTCATGATCTACAAATTTGCTCGTCCTCTCTGTTCTTTCCCTCCTTTGCCTCCTGAAGTGTTGTCACTGGCTATGAAAAAGGCAGACCCCTCCATCAGAGTTTCTGTTCATGTGTGCCTGCCACTTACTTGGGAATAGAACGCCTGTCAAGGCCTGCCTGGTCAGATTAGCAGGCCACAACAGAGAAAGGTTATTCACAGATAAAAGTGAACTGGTGACTGTTGACTTCAGTTTTGTAGAACACAGTTGTTATTTCTAACAAATTAAAAGGTAGTCACTGAGGTGTTAGGCATGTCTTTAAGAACATAGGAATATTCACAGGAGTTCACATCAAGTTCCATTTCGTTTGATATCCTGTCTCCATCTCTGTCAATGAGAGATGCTGAGTAGGAACCAAAATAGACCAGGCATATATGCTTCCTCCTTATGTTCCTAATGATTCTTTCTTAGAAGACCTTATGAACTGAATGTAGTTTTGCATATGTAATAAACCTTAATGGTTTTGCCTTCTGTATAGTGTCTTGTTTTACTGGGAACACATTCAAAAATTTAACCCCCTCCTCATTTTTGGCAGCAAGATGTACATGTCTGCCAGTTGCTGAGAAAAAGTGACTCTTTTCACCCTGTCCCCTATTTGATAATATCTTTACTGAAAATGGTGGTGAACAACAGACAAAACCCCCTACTATATATCCATGTCTATTCAATCATCCTTAAGTAACATTGCACACCGAAGGAGTTCCAGCTTATTTCTTACATGGAAACTATTTTGTGTTTTCCTTTCTTTACCTTTTTAAAAAATCTACTATAATCTTTTGAGATCATAAAATCACATCTGTGTATTTAGGAAATGAGTCAACAGTGGAATAATACTGTAGCAAAATTTTATTTCTCTCTTTGCTCTGCGTCCTGATAAATCCTGAAATCTTATTTGCTTTACCCTTTTTGAGCATTGGGTTGATCTGTTCCTGGAGTTATCTTCAGTACTCTGCTGTGTTGCACTTTAGTAGTGATAATGATTGGAATCCATCACCCATATGTGAAGATTGCATTGTTCTGTATAACTCAATTAACATTGCATTTCATTGCCAGTAACTCACAATGCAATTAATTTGCTTATCTGTGTCTGTTTAGCTCCATTTAGTTGTGTAAGATACCTGACATACCTACTTTGGGCTGGCAGCTGTGTTAGAGGGATTATAAGGAAGTCCTGCACACTGTAATGGCAGTGGATGTCAGGGAGTCTGCCCAGTGTAAAACAAGCACTGGGTACTGTCACTTAAAGCAACTTCATTTTCACAATATACTTTTCCTATTATTCATAATTATGCCTAGGTCATATCACCTTGAAGAACTTCATATCATTAGCAGAGTTTCTCAACTTACTACTTATGCACTTCTGTAGTCTTTTATGAGTAAACATTAAATAATACAGCCTTGTTACAATTTTTTTTTGTTCATTGGTTGGGTTATTGTTTCTTTTAGTTGTTTAGGGTTTTTTTTTTAATAATTTTAACATGAATGTCTAATTAAAAAGAAAAAGAAAATACATAGAATTCAGCAACATAGCTAAAATTAAAATAAATAAAGGCAAAGGAATATAATAGTCAGGAAATATTCTAAAATAGATATTCTAAAATATTTTAATTTGGAATATTAACCAAAACTTTAAAGTGTACTCTGAAGATCAAAGGATAATCACTCTTTTGCAGATATAATTAGATTTATAAAAATTTCCAGATATAAAAATAGAAATAACCTTGGCAGTTATTTTAATATATAATTACAAGAACAATCGTATTCTATGCTTCAGTGCATAATGTGATCCTCTATTGAAAAGAGGAAAAAAATGTCTCCTCATGCACAACTAATTGAATAACAAAACATTTACATCTTTCTTTGAAGCAACCACCATTGACCATTGCTGAGAGAACAGGATGTAAAACAAATAAAGTGGAATGTTTAAAGCACTGTAAAATCAGTTATGGGAGAAAAAAAACCCAACCAACACCAAAATCAGCAATGACAACAAAACCACAATACTATAAAGAGCACTCATAATTTCTTATATATCCTTGAACTTCTGGAAGATGGAATATACCTTTATAGTTGTCTTAATCACATAGAGCAGGTTGTGAAATTTTTTCTTTTCTTATTTAGTACGTGAACAGAAACAGTCTGAGATGTATATAGAATGAAATTCCATGCAAGTGGCAATATTAAATTTCACCTGTGTAATAATATAAAAATAAATGTTTATGGTTATAGTTGAGACTTTTATAAATAGTAAGTTGACACGTTTAAATTTTTCTCTCTCTTTTTTGGCACAAGATACAATTATTCCATACATTTCAGAAAGAGGATGGAAATACTGTAGAATAAGTAGATTTATTTAGTAGCTGGACATAAAGCAAATAGTCATATATACAGGTGACTTGAGTTCAACTTATACATATATTGTCTCACTGTTATGAAGAAAATTATCTTTTTATTGGTAATGAAGGAGACAAAATATATAGCCTGGATTGTCACATTTTATGTTTTTAGTCAATGAAGCTTTCTCCAGCTAACTTCTGTCAGTACTTCCGTCACTGTACTTTGAGTTTAATTGGAAATATCTCCTCTTGGTCCACCTATTTCATTCCACAGTTTCTTCTTTTTGTTTGTTGACAGTTAGGACTCTTATTTTCCTCCTTTGTTTTTGAGATCTAGCTTTACTAAGTTGTATGATGTTTTGCAAAAAAGTAAAGTAAAAAAAAATATTCCCATTTATTTATACCGGCCTAATTTGCAAAATAATTACAAAAATTTAGAATGGTTTGCAATTTTAAAGATACATTGGAATTAAAAATATTTTTTTTCCAACATTCTTTGGGGATGTAGGATACATTTCTGTCTGCAACTGATTTCAGTATTTGTACGTACAATAAAGTATAGATAATTTGCAGAGTTTCTCATACTTTATTTTAATTTCATCTTAAAGAAACAAAAGGTTTCCTTTAGGTATTCCTAGACTTAATACATTGAATGTGAAATAAATCTCAAAGACTGGATCAGCAGTCAGAGCAGAGCCTGAACTGGGCCCGTAACTGGTTACAACTCCAGAAACTGGACAACAGAATGTGATTAATGTCATCTAAGGTCCTTGGAAGTAGGGCATTGTCAGCACTTGTTTTTCTGTTTCTCAAAACAGTTTTAACAACTCCAGAACTTTCCATAGCTCTTGGGTCTCCACTGACCCAAGCATGTCGCAGAGTAGACATCCGAATAAGTATCAGGTCAGAAGAAATGTATTTTCAGTGCTGGCACTTCGAAGAGAGTCTCTGAGCAACAGGTGAGGGCAGGTATTTATATCTACATCCATTGTATAAACCGGTGGCTCCTTTTGGCAATGGGTAGATGAGGTAAGAGAATAGCTTTTCTAACCAAAGACACAATTGTTCCTTAAAGTGCAAGAGGATTTCCTGGTACTATATTTATAAAGGAAAACCTTGTTTAAGAGTCCTGCTCTTTTATTTTCTCCCTAATGGTAGAACTAAATAAGAAGACTTTTACCAAATTTAAGCTTTCATAGGACTCTGTGTTATTGGCATTAGTAGCTCAGACCTTTCTCAATGTGTTACATATTCCATACACAGAGCTTGCCTCTGCCTGGGTGAACTGAGAGCATGAGACCTCTAACCCTGCTTTTCATTCCAAGAACTAGCTAGCAAATCACTTTTACTTGAGTGTAATTATTACTTTTTATCCTCCCACATCTAAAAGTAGAGAAATAATGCTGCAGTACAGGGCATTCTTAGAAATATCAAGTGTTGTTATTACTGAGTCTTGCAATAGCAGAAGTGATCTAGAAAAAAGTTATATTTCACAGTATCTAGTCTGATTTTACCTTTAGTGAAGTACACATTTGCTGGACATTTGAATTGTCTAGACATCCTGGAACAAAATTTCCATGTGTGGCTAAGACTGAAGGGATAGAATCGTAGAATGGTAGGAATTGGAAGGGACCTCTGGAGATCATAGAGTCCACGCCCCACACACACACACCCCCCCCCCCAGGCAGAGCAGGTTTTGAAAGTCTCTAGAGGAGACTCCACAAGCTCTCTGTGCAGTCTGTTCCAGCATGTGTGTGTTTCTTTTATGTCCCTCTCTGGCTGTAGGAAACAAGCTGAACTTGAAGTGACTTTATTTATCAGTAGGTACTTTGAACTGTATTTTACTTTCCTAGTTTACATTTACAATATGGTATACATTAAACAAAGGAAAACATTATTTTGTATAAGATATTAGTAAACTTTATTTGAAAGCTCAGTTTATATTTTGTGCTTTATGTCAAGGAACATTTGAGGCAATTCACTGCACAGCTTCGTATTCATTCTGTGACTTATTTTGTTCTCAAACCTTTCAACAGAATATGCCAAGTAGAATGATATTGTAGCTTTCACAAGATACCAAACTAATTAGCACAAGATGTGCCTGGATTGCTGTTTAGCAGTAGGATAAACAAAATTAATAAATACCTAATAAAAAGACTGTTAGTTATCAAAATCTATAGAGCATTCTTGAGTGTGGAAGGACCACGCTTGGTTTATGCTCAAAAGTCAGATCACCTCATGTGCCCTGCACAAAGAGAAGAGATGGAAGAAATGGAAATTCAAAAAAGTACTTTTTCGATCTTTGAATACTTCCAATCACAGCAGTTGTCCTCAATAAAAAATGATGGGTTGTTGTTGACTGAGGATGCATGGTCTTCACCAAGCACAGGGGAAAAAAAGCTAGCAGACTTGCTTTTTCATCTAGGGGGGAGACCAAATATGTCAGTGAACTGGAGAGACCAAAGATTCTTTTCTCCACCTATTTTAGTAAACGTTTTGTTTGAGGAAAGTTCTTAATATTCCTTTGCTGCATTTTTAGGTATCTTGAGTGAAAAATGGAGTTTGGGGTAAGAGAAGTGATAAATAAAACCATCTTAATGTGCATAATAAATCTTTAGGTAGAGTAAATCTAAATTTTATCAGCTTTATCTAATACTGAAAATATTTAGTGTAAGATTCAGCTCCAAGCTAAGACTCAAATCAGATGTCCTGTACATCTAGGTGTAGTCAGGATATGTTAGGTATCGAAATTCCAACTACAGTAGTTGTGTTATACTGCTTTTTTTGCTGCCCAGTCACTCAACAGAACTGAATTGTACACATATTGGCATCTATTGTTGTTTGTGATGCTGTAATGTCTAAGAAATGCCCACAGTTCTGCCAGGTGTGTAAAAGGATGTATGTAAAGCATATGCCCTTCAGAGGTAGCAGATGGTGACAGGGAGTCATGTCTTAGACATTTTGGAATGCCATCTGTGTGGACAACCAAATAAAACTCTAGGTTTATATTTTAGCATGACATGATCAATCTTTGAAGTCCAACAATTGTTTCCAACCAGGTTTCTATCAGATTTAATGGCACTTAACTTGCCTATATGTAAACATAAATTAAATGTCTTTGTGAGCTGAATGCCATCTAAGTTCATATTTTTAAACTCTTTTTGGCAGAGTTTTATTTTCATCGTCTCTTACAGGTCTCTGTTTTCCTAGGTAGATTTAGGTTTACTTTATGAGAAAAGTTTTTTGAGTTGCCTTGCTGCAGCTTACGCAGAAATTAATGCCAAGTGTTGCACAGTTAGGTTGACAGCCTTAGTGTGCTGGAAAATACAGAGTGTTTCCCATAATATTGGTACAGTATCTCATCTATGGGATGTGACACACACACTGTAGACTAAGCAGTTATTGTAGAATGGTGGTGCATCACAACCTCTCCATATGACATCTGCTTCTGATTGTGGTCAGTGGTTGCAACCTGACACTCTGGGTGGTTCTATTAACATTTCCCTTTTGTACGCACCTTACTGAGATGAGATTTTGTCTTTGTTAGATGTTTCTGTTCAATTCTAAATCTTCTCCCTTTGAAATCCTCTTGCTTTCACCTCTTTCACAAGGTGTCAGCTCAGGTCCTCAGCCCCTCCTTTTTTTGTCTCTGTTCAGACCAGGTCATTGACATTTTTGCATATGGAACTGCAGTAAAATTATTTCACAACTGGATATTGCGGCTATTCAAGACTGAGTCATTAAGAAGACAATTTAGATTCAAGACATTAGAGTCACACTGACTAGTGTCTGACAGGTAACACTATGGAAACTAATGCTTCCAGTATTACTGTGGAGAGGTTTTATAGCAGAGGTTGAGGGTTATGGCTAATACCAGGTCAGCTTCAGAGGAAAATTTAAAAGGTCAGAATATTACCTTCAAATTAATAGAAATTAAGAGATTAGAAATAACTAATATCTGTTATAGGAGAAGGCCTTCAAATATGCTTTCTTGTTCAGTCTGTGTTTATTTTGAAGATCTTTAAAAACCTTAGTGTAATTGAATTAATGATAGACTTTAATATTCTGTGTGTCTTATCCAGTACTGGCATTTTTTACTGGCATTCAGGACAAGCATTTTTTAATTTGATAAAAGTGTTTATGAATTGGCTGCATAAAGCTTTATATATGACAGCTTTACTTTGATGCTATTACAGCTAAACTTAAGGATATGTAAAGTATCATTTCCATATTTTGTCAAAGACTAGAATGTGCCGTGTTTGACAAAGATTTGTGAACTAATATTTTTATTAAATGTCATTACATAATGGCAGAGCTTGTATACAAATCATTGCATCCGAACTGGTCATGAATAAATTCAGACTAGATCCAAAAAGGGTCCCTTATCTGAAAACTGAAAAATAACCTTTCAGTAACAGCAATGGAGAAAGTTACTGATTATATTGAAGGCAGAAAAATTGCTTGAGGTTGTTGTCTTTCATAAAAGTGAACTAGACATAGCAATTTGAGAAATTTCTTTTAAAACCCAGATTCCTGTGAAGTGGGATAAACCAATTTCATTAGGGCCCTCTTTCCAACCATAAACTTTTCTGCTGTTTCCCTGTTCAGTCACTTGTTAAGCTTATGTGCTACTATTTGCTTACCTCAAAGAGTCCTGCTGAACATGGACACATACCGAATCGAGGTACAGCTGATAAAGCTATTACTGCTTTGGGGAATACTGCCTTTGGTTGTGTGGGATTGGGCTAATGGTAAATTACGATAATGAATAAAAAATGCTTTTGTCTTAGTCATTCATACTGGCTGGAAAAAAAATAAGGTACAGAACTACTTAATCATATTAGGATACATTAACTGTATAAGTGAAATTGGAGCATACAGCTTCCAAATGCAATTGTTGCACAATCTCACCTCAGACCACTTATGCTGACTTGATAGGTATATTTTTTCATCTTTTTCTTTCATTGTCTGAGAGCAAACATGACTGTAACACAGCGGGAAAGGAAAAGCTGACCATATTAGAAGCTATGCTTTTTTTTTTTTTTTTTTTTAAATAACGAGTAATTAAAGAGTTTGTTCGCATCTTTCTCTTCCATCAAGCAAAATGCATTTTTCATTTTCCTATTGACCTTTCCAGCTGTCTCAAATGTGTGTGCTAGGCTGTTCAAGACATTCATAACATCTTTTAATCATTGTGTCCTCTTCATCTCAACATAACATTCTGTGTAACAGAGATAGAAAGTTTTGTAATATCATATGGTAAATACAGTAATCCTGAAACTTATTCCTGACCAGTGAGAGATGAAGGATTCATAGGGGTCATGATTCAATTTAATCAGTTTTGGACTTCTTCAGTTTCTCCCAAGTCTTACTTTATTATCGCTAAAGAGTTTAAACATAGCTGTGTTTAAATGTCATAATTGTTTATAGATATTCTGTGCAAATTATGTTTCTTGTAGCTCTTTCACACTTTCATCCTGCCTGTACATAGTTGAGAATATTCCAGAGAGAACATAATATTCCTTTGTAATTTACATTTGTATTGTAGAATATTAATACTGATTTATAATGGAACAGATTGTAGAGATCCTAAACTGACAATAGACAGCTTTGAATGGGATTTGAGGGAAACATTTTCCACCTCTCACATTTACTTAGCACAGTCTGGCAGTGCTGGCAAATTGTATCAAGGGAGTTTATCCCTGCACTGCGGCTCCCATCTTTCACTATATCCAACTGGGAGTATGATGAAGAATATGAAAGGAATGCATATTCCAGTGCAGCCAGTGAAGATCTCTCTTCCTTCAGCCTGGATTACATCATCAGCAAATGCTTTTAGTTCAGTGTCTACCCAGCTTTCCTTTGGTTCCCTTATACAAATTCCCTGCTGGTGTATCTCAGCTATTCAGAGTTTGTACACTCCATTTCTCATGCTCAAACTCTTCTGATTTATGAGTTTCTGCTTTACTTCAAGCCACCTTTTAGAGTCGATCTGCAGATTTTTCTTCCATTAGAAGTACCAGCAGTGAAACCACTGGGTAGTAGCCATAAAGACCACTGGTAGTCTGTGCTAGGCACCAGGAAATGCAAATAGAGTACCTACTTCCACCCTTCAAACAATCAGCCATTGGACTGTTAATCTGAAGGTCACAACTAAACGACTTTGGACTCTAAGGTAGAGATGTCAGCAGATATGCATCACTTCAGGTTTTGATAAAAGGTTTGATAAAACATCTAGCTGCTCAAGTGAGGTGTCAGTGTACAGTTATATAATGCGTTTTAGGTGAGCTGTTGAATTGTGCCTTGAAAGGATATGCTAGAACTCAGAGTCAAGTCTGGAGATCTTCAGAAGGCAGCTTGACAGGCTTCCTTCCAGACCTGCTACACCAACATATTCTCCCATGGCACAGCAGTTGTATGGTTGCTTTCTGTGATAGAGAAACCTGGAATTGAAAGACTCGAGTTTCAGCCTTTT
This sequence comes from Actenoides lindsayi, assembly GCA_025331215.1. Taxonomy (NCBI): domain Eukaryota; kingdom Metazoa; phylum Chordata; class Aves; order Coraciiformes; family Alcedinidae; genus Actenoides; species Actenoides lindsayi. The sequence continues at coordinate 50,884 of WTSP01017102.1, read as the reverse complement.
GACCTAAAAACGCATGCTACTAATGAAAGTCACCAATGAAATAAAAATGAAAATCTATTTTTTAAATGTATGAAATATTTTTAGAATTGTGGATTTTATTGCTAAGGAACATTTATTCTTTTTGTGTCTTTGGTAAGGAGTCCAGGCAATGAATATTTAGCTTTAACTTGATTGAGCCAGAACATGGCAAAGCACAACTTTATTTCATTATATTTTATTCTATTTACTAAAAGTAAACTCAGGTGAGTGAGTTAAGCTTTTCAGGTTGGTTAGTATTTAATCTTTCTCACTATAATTGATGAGTAGTAGTGTTTCCAAAAAAAGCTTTGCCTAAAAAGTAGATGTAGATTAAATTTTGTCCTAGTATTTTTTTGTCCATCCTCAAGAAAATGAGTTCTAAATTTCAACTTGGCTTTGGAAAGGGAAGACTGTATATAAGAAATTGTATATCCTTGTTCCCGTTATCCACATGCCCTGCTACAGCAGTTTTCCTTGTCTGTCCAATTCTTTATTTTGAAGACTTAAACCATCTGATTAGCACTGGAATAATCATTATATCACGTGTCTTAATTTGGTCTTCTGGCAAGGAAGAAAAAGTCTGAATGTAATTGCAATAGAAAGAATATCTGTTACTGAATCCAGGCCTATGTCTCTTCTTATTCACCATGAGTCTTTTTTCTAGCACTTCAACTTGTCTTTAAAAACTGTTGTCATTTCTAAAGCTTTTCTTTTGAAATGAGATGCATTTTTCACATTCTTGTGCTGACAAGTCATTATTACCATGCATCATCAACTGTGATGAAAGCACTCTACTTCATGTCCTTGGGTTATACTGGTGAGATATTACAGGAAAGATGTTCTTGTTAATTTTTTTTTGTTTTTTTTAAGGGCACATACACTTCAGTCAGTAATGTCAACTCAGAGCAAGAATGATAATGGAGTAATTGTTGCAGGGAAAAACTCAGATCTAAATTATTTAGAGAGTCCCTATCCCTGGGATGTCAAACTCTTAGCCTGCTGATTAATTACTCAGGCTTCTACACCAGATTATGGTTCTACAGAAGTCTAGCTTTAATTTAGAAACAAGTATACTTCTAGCTGTGTGACGGTAAATAAAACCTTGTGAAAATATTTTGAAGCAATCCTATCTTTTTCAAGCCTACTGATGTGTTGTTCTAATACTTATGAGAATTGTAAACTATACTATTCAGTTGATTTAGGTTTGGAAAATATAGATGATGATAACATTAAATATAATAAGAAGCACAAGATTAACAACTTTTGGAACATACTTATCACCAATCTGTTTCCTGTCATTCTAAAAAAATCAATTAGCTGGTGATTTTAAAGCAATGTTGATATAAGAGCTGAAAAATAAACAAGTATAAATTACGAAAATTTAAGGTTTAGTGCTTATGACTAGAATAATAACAAGTGTAATCCCATATACAATTATGGTTTTGCAATATTCTAGAAGTTCTCATCTTATTTATCTTTATTAGTTTTGTTATTGTGCTTAATTTATTTCCAATAAGCAAAGATATTTAAAGGACTAGCTTCAAGAAGATTGGAATCTCATGGAGAAATGTGTTAATTTCATCTCTATTTTGTAGCTACTATAAACATGGATAAACATTTAGTTATCTGTTATGCATTCTCATACTTATATAAGCAAATTAAGGCCTACAACTGCACTTTGATTTTTAAAACCAAAAGGCACTATTATTAATATTTAATTTAAGCTCCTGTATAACACTAAACAGGTTTTCATCTAGAATTTTCCTTGTTTTACCACATAGTTTTAAGTTAAAATAAGGCAAATAATTCAGTCTCTATTTAAAGTTCTTAACTGGTAGAGAATTTATCACAGTGTTTGATTATCTGTTCAGTGATTAATTACTTGATAATTTTATTTTAATTTGAACTTCACTAACTTTAATTTTCAAGCGTGTAATATTGCAGTTTTTTTCTACTAGATTGGCATTTTCTGCTATCAGTGTTAGCCTTCTTGCAGGTAATTACAGAACATGATAAATCTATCTCTTAAGTTTATCTCTTACGAATTACGTTATTTGGGCTCCTTATGGTCATTCAATATAAGTGTGCAATCAGATAATTCCTGAAAGGAATCTTTCATGGTTAGTCTAAGCAAGTTTGTTTTAATGCTGAAAATGAAATGACTGCACACTCAGATACAAAGCCAAACACACTGTGAGAACTTATAATGGATTTTAATGGTAAAATACAAAGTGATATTTAAAAAAAAACCCAACAAACAAAAACCAAGACCAAACCAAACAAACAAAAACAACAAAGGGAGCATGAGGGATTTTCATCCTGACACAAAAAGCAAGCTAAATATTGTGGAGGAAATAAGTGATGAAGAATTTGAGTGATAAAAAAAAAGTAAGTTTAAGGTATTTCTGAACAGATATAAAGATCTTGAGATAGTCCTTCTCAAATACCTCCATCTGCTAAAGTGAAATAAAAGAATAAATAAAAGTGTGCTTGTGCATATTCTTATACATTAATAGAATTGATTTATTTAATAGGATCAAAAATTTTATTTTAATACATTTTCAGAGAGGAACTAAACAACCAATGAAATTATTACTATGATATAGAGTGATATAAAAATTAGCTACCTCATAGAAAAGTCCTGTTGTGGTGCAGGCTATGGTTTCAAAGATTTACGAATAATTTTTCCCTCTCTGGAATTACATCTTTGAGAAAACAACTGTTCTTGCCAGAGTTTGAAGTTTACATGATTAACACACAAACAGTTTCTTATTATGAAGACACTGGAGCTTATCCAAAGAAGGGCAACAAAGCTGGTGAAGGATCTTGAGAACAAGTCTTATGTGGAGTGGCTGCAGAAACTGGGGTTGTTTAGACGGAGGAAAAGGAGGCTCAGTGGAGATCTTATCTATCTGTACAACTGTCTGAAAGTAGGTTGTGGCAAGGTGGGTGTCAGTCTTTTCTCCCAAGTAGCAAGCAATAGTATAAGAGGAAATGGCCTAAAGTTGCTCCACAACATGTTTAGGTTGGATATTAGGAACAATTTATTCACCAAAAGTGTTGCCAAGTGTTGGAACAGACTGCCCAGGGAGTCATCATCCCTGGAGGTATTTAAAGATATGTAGATGTGGCCTTGAGAGACAGGGTTTAGTAGTGACCTGTCAGTGTGAGGTTAATGGTTGGACTTGATGATCTTAAAGGTCTGTTCCAACCAAAACCATTCTGTGATTATATAATTTATTGCTGTTCTGCCTCAGTGCTGCAACCTATATACTACCTTTAATAATATCCAAAGTTCATTGATAAGGAAGATAAACCATGTATCAGTTCTGTTAGTAGGATGATTTTCCTTCTCGATGTTTGCAGGTATATTTTTTTCAAAATACATTTAAGAGAAACACCTTTATTTCGTAAAGGTGATTAATCCTTGTCCTAATTACATATTTTCAAATATAAATGTTCCATCTGTTGATTTTGTTCAGGATATATAAAACAAGGTGATTATTGACTGGTACAGCTGTTTTCCTCTGTTGTGTAAATCCTTTTCAATTCAGAGATTATTGATCTGAAAGATACTTAACAGCTCCTTTGGGCCCACTGCAGCCTAGCGTGTTTATGCAGTTACTATGTCAGGCAACAAGTCTACCTGCTAATATTCTTTAAGGAACACAGCTTGGAGGAAAAAGTTACTGAACCTTGTGAAGGAGAAGTTCCTCTCAATTAGGTATCTCTATTATACCCACAAGCATCTAACAGAGCGTTTGGATTGTTGGATTGTTTTGTGGGTTTGTTGTGTCTTTTGGTTTTGTTTGGTTTGGGTTTGGCTTTTTTTTGGTTGGTTGGTTTTGGATTTTTCTTGTTTTTTGTTTGTTTGGTTTGGGTTGGGGTTTTTTTTTCTTCCAGTTACAAAGCCTTAGATCTATATCATTAAAAGAGAAAACATACTATGGAAGTGCATCCAGAAACAAGTCACATTACAGATTCAGTGTAATATCATTCATTCTTTAGACATGCTTGAAAATATTCATTCATGCCAGGACTCAAGATGGATTTTTATTTTTATTCTTTTTTTTTGGTTTTACTAAGAAAACAGACTACCACTTTTAGGCTCCACTTTTTTCTCAATCTGAAATTGGAAGCAATGCTACAAAGGGACCTCAAAATGCAATATTTTTTGGAATTATTGATCATGATGAGTGGCAAAGAAAACTATTTCCAAGCATGGACTGTATCCTGAAATTTAAATTCCTATTTTACTGACAAAATAATTTATTTTTTCTTAAATTCTTAGTGCAATCACATAAAAGGAATGCAGGATTTTAATAGCTATCTCCTAAAAATAGATGCCATTTAATTTAGGCAGCACTTTTATAACAAATCTCTGTCACCCTTTGGGAAACAATGCAGATGATTGAAATTCTAAAGCAGATTGATAGCGAGAAATTGTTTCTGATGGACTCCATCTGTCTTGCAAGTTGCAATAATTAGATGCTGACTGATACATTGATAAAATAACTCCATTTTTTGCTAGGACCATTTTCAGAAATTGTACACTAATAAGAATTACACTGATGCTTTCATAAACTTGTAACTGCGTCCTTTAAACAAGTTTTTTTCTTCTAGTCAGAACCCCTACCCATATTCCTTGACTCCAGCTCCAAAACCTTTACCTGATGTTCTTGACTTTCCAAGTCAGACTTTTATTCTGGCTTGCTTCTTTCTGTTAAGGACTTTTTCTTCCTTTCTCTTAGCAACTGTGAGAAGACAAATCGTACATAGTCTTCTAGAGCAAACATGAAACATACTTTTATGTTATTAAGAAATCAGGAATTAAAAATGAATCATTTACCTAGAAAACTTGCTAGATATTTCTATAGGGTTACAACAGTTTTTACTTATTTTACTTATTTATAATACATATGTGTTAGGAGGAATTTGCACTTAAAAAACAGGTGCTAATGTTTGTTTTCTTTATCAAGAATGTTTGTTTTCTTTATTCAAGGCTTGTTTCACTTTACCCAAAGCCCACAGCAAAGGGGTGTAGCAATGTTTTTTCACCTAGTTGGGTATAAAAAAGGTCCTAGGGATGGAGGTTACCAACACCTCAACTGAATACCCCATGCCTTATTGTCTTTGTTAATAAACCAGTTATTTTGACCCCTTAATAAAACCCAGCCTTATGTGAATTTCATTTAGCTTCATAGGGTCCACTTTTAAATTAAGGTAGTGGTAGTGGGTACATGTTTTTAGCACCATGTGATTTTCACTATCAATTCAGATTTTCCCCATAGTTGTACAGCTTTCATACATGTCCATGTTTTATTTTTATAAAAAATCAATTTTATTTAAAAATTACCTCTACTGAGATAATATAGTGACACTCCTATTTTTAAATAAAATTATGCTTGTGCATTTGCTACTGGCAGAGCAGAATGGATGAAGGAAATAGGGAGGGTACATTTCAGAATTTTGTCTGCCTTCCAGATTAGAGAAGGTACTGAAGGGGCTGCGTTTTATTCAGAGCCCTGCAGAAAATGATCTGAAATGAAAACATGAAGCTTGGAAATGGATCCTGTGAAATGAGTCCTACAGTTTTCAGGCTGTACAATAGCAGAATTATCCCTCAATAATGCCAGGAACACTACACAAAAAGGACAGCATCAATCCACTGAACTCATCTGGAAAAAAAAAGGAAAAAAAAAAGAGAGAAGGAGGAATCCATTAAAAGGCAAACGTCTGCAGTTAAAATAGAAAAGCTTTTTTCTTCCAAATCGGGGCTGCTAAACTAAGCTCAATTTAACAGCTAAAATGAAATAGGTTAATCCTACACCACATGAAAGGAGAATGTCAGCAATTAAGTCAGACTAGAAAGCTTTGTTAGTGAAGGAATGCCTGGCTGGAACTTGCTCTCAAAGGCTTTACAAGGGAAACAATCATTTATTTAGGCAATCTCTTGACAAAATACAAAAGAAATAAACTGATAATGGATTGGCACTTCAGGGGAACCAAAAGCTTTTAATAAAACTGGTCTGGACCACCCTCCTCTTCCTAAATATCAAACTCTCAGATGTAACCTTCCAGTAACCTTGCTGGGATGCGTGGCAGTGTGATTCACCAGGACACCCTTATTCTTCTCTTTTCAGGCTCCTGCTCACATGGCTATTGGCCATGTCAGAATGGCAAGTGTTACAGACCAGAACAAAGCTGTGATTTTGAAGACAACTGTGGGGATAATACAGATGAGAGTGAATGTGGAACTTCCTGCACCTTTGAGAATGGCAGATGTGGTTGGCAAAATTCCCTGGCCGACAATTTGAACTGGGTGCGAGGGGTCAGCTTGCCTCACAGACTTAGACCTCCTGGGGACCACACGCTTGGAAATAGAACTGGTATGTTGTCAGTTCACAAATGAGATGCAATTGTTTTCGTGGAGCTTCTCATACTTGCCTTTATAGGCAGCTCAGGAGTTTTAACATGTCTAATCAAGGTGTCATTTTTAATTAGGTGTATAACAACATCAAAATATTAATTACTGTTGTAAAAAGACTTTAAGTTAGGGAAAAATGATTCTCAGTTGTGTCTCCTTTAAATATTGCTCTATGAATGAAGCAAGAGTATTTGTTATTTATTAGGAGAGAGGCATGTTAGTCTGGCTGCAGCTTGCAGAGTTAGCTCAGCTCTGACATTCATTGGGTCTTGCTCCTCCAGGGCTTGATCTCATTTCCAGGAAGCTTAAAGTTTAATTTTAGGTAATTTTAAAAAAATAAAACTTCTCTGTTAGTGGCAGTGCAGCTCCTGGTTTGTTTTGTCCAAAGAGCCCAGTTATCTGTTCGTGTTCTTTCTACAAGCTCTGTGCCTTCATCCTCTGCCTTTGAAGATCCCATAGCTCAGGCAAAGATATTACCAAAGCTGAGTTCAGAACTGATTTTAAATTGAAATATTCCACAGCAGAGTTGCCCAAAGGCATGGGACTTGTATTTAGTATTTGTTCAATGTTTACAGCAATTGCTAAAGGATGAAGAACCAAATGAATCCAAAGTTTACTTGAAGATAATGCAGGGGCTAGTGAAGGCTTGCTAAGGTGACTGAGGTGAAACAGGAACAAATAATCACAAAGAGTACATGTTCATATGTTTTTAAGTTTTGAGATAGTCCAGCCTGGCTTCATTTCACTGTTCTTAAACTGAGATGCAGTGCAAAAGAACTGTCTTCTAGTGTGTTCTTATTTTTCATATGGCTTTCAAAAGAGCCAGTTCTGTTAGAACATGGATTTATGCACCGCCGTGTTATATATGTTGAATCTGTGGCACATGTGAATAAAATTACTGCTGATCTAATTCTCAAGCTTGAAAATTTACCCTGTAATCTGAAAGTTAAGTGGTTTTGTTGTGGTAAGTGATCAAACAGGTCAAATTCTCCATTTCTTACTCAAGAGCTGGTCTATAGTCTTAAAATTTTGTTCTTAAATAAAGATATTTAGAATTAATTTCACTTTTCAAAATTTTGATGTAGTCAAATTTTTAAAGATGAAGGTAATATCTGGCCATTTCGTTAAAACTGATAGCACTCATCAGTTGTACTCATCATAAGAGAACGAAAACAAAATTCAACTCAGCTGTTAAAATTTTGTCATATATGCTACCACAGTATTCAGTGATTAGTCCTTGAACAAAGATGAATTTCAACACTTACATCCAAAACCAGAGCTTCTGAGCTTACATCTAGCAATTGCTTTATTCTAACCCCCTTATCAGCACCTCCATTTTAAATGTTAAAATGTTAAAAATTTGCTCATGACTAGAACTACATCATTCTGATTGGAATTAAGTGATTTGTCCCATTATCTTCTAGCCATGTTTGACTAGCTGTGTTCAGTCCACTGTCCCACAATGCCAGTCCCAGTCAAGGGGCCTTTCAGAGTGTTCATTGTCTGCCACCTTAATCTGTCAAGCTTCCTTCCAAAGATTGTGAATGTTTTTTGGAATGGGTTGGGTTGATTTGGTTTGGTTTCCTCAAAATTGATGTAGTTTTCTTAGTATTAAAAAGACATTAGCCAATGTTGACAGGCCCAGCATTCAATGTAGTCTAGCCACATTTTCCTAGCAGACATTTATGCCATGATATGACAAAATTTTGATATCTTGTAGTGATTATATATATGATTTTTTAATGCAAAATGGCAGATGTAGAAACAGTAAGTTCATTTAAATTTTCTAATTTTACATTTTAAATATTATCATGTATATGTCACTACACTTGTTAAATTTATGGTTGACCTCAGGGAAAACACAAAATTCTCATCTCATATTATGACAAACACCTATGGTTGTAATTTAGCCAAAGAAGTGTCAAAGTTAGCATGAGCCCATTTTATTCTACCTCTAATGAAGTAATTATTTTACTCTAAAGCACGTATGAACTTTAGTAGATGTGCAATTAAAATTTAACAGTGTGATATTTATACTACATATGTAAGAACTACACATTTGTTTATTGTACAAAGGAAAAAGAAGAATTTGAAATCTTGCAGAATTTATTATACTTCTGATCAAAAACAAAAAAGAAAAACTCAAGGGTCATATTAGTGTCAGAAAACATTAGCTGTGGGCATCTATGTTTGCAATTTTCCTTTCACTAAATAATTTAAACATAAGTTAATATTCATGCGTGAAAGAGTACAGATGGCCAAAGGTAATATGAATCATTAGGGATGCCTAATGATTCATAAATTTAGGAAGGCTTTTTTGCCTGATTCTCAAGTTTTTGTACAGTGTAACTCTCTATATTGAAGGTTAACTTTCATAAAACTACATCCTGAAATTTATCATGGTGTGGTTATTGTATGATGTGCTTTCAAAATAAAAGCTAATGTTGTAGCTGGGAAACATCAAAGTATTCTCAGTCTCCAACACAGGACTATCCAAATCTTAAACTGCTCCCAGTTTATTCCCAATATAACAAGTAAACGAGGAATGTGATCTAGTCATTTTTTACCCAAAGCTGAGGTTCACTACCATAGGACCTATATAGAAAGTATACTTCATATGTCTCTGCATTTACTCCGAGTTTTGGAATCTAATTTGAAAGTCCAGAACAATTTTTCAGTAATACCTCATTTAATTTCAGGACAGTTCCTATATCTTGAGCCCACTGTAATAGGACTGAAAAATGGAAAAGCCCATGTGAAGAGTTCCAAATGGAAAGAATCAAGTGGAACTTGTGTGATGAGCTTCTGGTACTTCAAGTCACCAAAAGCCATGGGACATATTCAAGTTCTGATTAAGGTAAAAAACAAACAAACAAACACACTTTTTCTTTTGAATATCTGATATCTGTAATGGTGTATGTGCTTCAGCAGTGCTATGGCACTCTGATGTTCTGTTGTTTAGCTTGTAGACTGGAAATACTCCCCCGTGCCTCCTAGTTTAGTGATGTTTTTCACTATTCTAGTTTCTTAAAAATGCTTTTACAATTTCTTTTCCAAAAGACCTTTTCTCTGAAAAGCCACAGATAATATTTTTAAACTTCTTTCCATTTTACCTCTTCACATACAGTACCTTTCTCTTTGAAGTTCACCATGTGAGAGCTATTTTCATATTTTGCTACCATCCCTATTGGTAGCTATCAGTATACAACCCTCTTGTTCTGATTGGCTGACATGAACCAAAAGATGAATTAGCAACCTGCACAAAGTGAGAATAAAATTCTAAAATATGCCTGTATTAAATTATATAACTTTTTATGTAGACAGGTACAGAATATATAGTCAAATTTCTTTAGAAATGGCAATTGCTTCACCAAATATGTTTTGGTGAACTGTATTAAAATTTCTGTTTTATTTCCAATGCACATGTCAACTGCCCTAACTTTTAACAATAGATCATAATTTGTCCTTGAAAATAAAGTGCTAAAAATTGTTTATCGAATGTTCTGGATATTATAAGACTAATTCAAAAGTCTAGAAGGTAATACACTTCAATAGCTCTCAACATCTAAAGACACAACCTAGGCTAAGTCTGTTTGAAATACAAAAACAAGGAGCCCTTCGGCAGCCACTAGTTATCCCCGTTCTATTACCTGTGTGATAGTTATCCCTGTTGATAAGAGCCTGTAGAGATTCTTTTCTACTGTACTTTTTAATATTTGAAACACAACGTTCAAATATATGACTTTTGTGGAATTTTCTGCATCACGATCAGTAATATTTATTTTATTTAGGTTTTGGGAATATACTTTGTTTTCTCTTTCTTTTATTCTTATTATAGTGAGACATTGCACTCTTTTTCGTTTCACATAATTTTACTATCCTAATAAACTTTTCAGATATTATTTTTATGTTACTTCAAATCCTGGTCTCCAGAGGGCTTCAACACATTTTTAAAAGCAGAGTAAATAGAAGATATTTGAGTAATGATTTATTATCCTTATTCTTTTTTTTTTTTTTTTTTTTTTTAATGAAGGCACAAATTCTACATGCAGATAGGAAAAACTACTGTTATTGTCTCCAGGATCGTTTTATGGATCAGCCTACTTTACCTGTTATGTTGCCTATAGGGATTTGTAAGTCAGCATTATGATTTTCTGTTTAGCAAAGTCTGTATGAATTAAATCTAATGAGAAAACGCATAGTCATGGGAAGTCAAGATGAAGTTTCTCCTGCTAGTTCAAACTGTAATACCAGTATATTTCCATCCTGTTTGAGTATCTCTTGATTTAAAGTTCATGTCAGTAAAGGCAGATCAGTGAATTGTGATTAGTTGAAAATGTGAGGAAGAGATGACCTGGAAAGGAATTGACCATCTCAAGTTTGACAAATTAGTAAACTATGTGTAGCTAAAGTCATCATGTGTATCCAAAGTCAAACTGAGAGTGAACATTGTACACACCAATGGCATAGTAATAAACAATATAACGAGGAAATATCATATGGAGGCAGAATGAGGAAGACATTTCTCCTCCTCCTGAATATCAGGAGGAATATCAGTGGAAGACAAATGGTAATCAAGAGTAAAAAGACATTTAAAAAAAAATAATCATAGTTCATGGTATTTATTGTTGTCTCTCTTAATATTCACGTTGCTTGTCCACATTCAGGAAGCTTAAGAATATTGCCTGTAATACTGCTAAAGTATTATCTCAGATTATGACATAGCCAAAAAAACTGAAGGGTCATAAAAGGGATACTATAGCCAAGCATGAACGTATATGTTCAGGTTTTCAGTTAGAGGAAACAAATTCATTTTCTAAGGGAATTTCTCTGCAGTTACTGTTTGGTTTTTTTCTCTTCAAATTCTACTACATATTCTTCATATAAATTTCTCTGTATATGGAATAATCCAATCAGAATGATTGAACTAGTTTCAAAAATGCAGTATTTTTCAAAGCAACCCCCCTGTAAATGAAAGATGCTGACATTACAGCTTTTTATGGAGCCTGCAATATCCAACTCACCATTCATCTAAACTGAAATTACGAAGTTTAATAGCAGCACAACAGCACAGAAGAGATCTGGATATCCCTAGTCAAAACTTTCCTATTCTAGTGAGATTTTGAGATACATCTAATCTACTCTGTGGCAGTTTTAAGAGAATACAATCCATTATGGGAGCTATTCAGAAGCTAAAGTGCAGCATATTCACTATTCCTGTTTTAGCAGTGATGGTGGGTCTCCTCATTGTCACTCAATACTGGTTTCTTTTATGAGTCAGAAGAAACAGTGTTATTTTCAACTGTGCTAGACAGTGTTATTTTCAACCCATCTAGAGATGGGCAAGAAAAAATTCTTAGGTGAGAGGTATGATAGATTTTACTGTTTTGCTTACCTGGACATAAGTTTCCTACTGCTACTTAAGTGCTTTTTGTCATAAAATTAAGCAAGTCTTAGATATAATTGTGGGAAAGGTACAACAATCCAAGGATAAAAACATTTGTTGAACTTAATTTGGGAGGTGTGAAATCAGTGTTAATTGCCCTGCATATAGACATTGTCGTTAAAAAAGATAATTTAGGATTTAATATATTTGGAAAGGGTGTGTGTGTGTCTTTCAAGGATTAAAAAAAATTTCTTTCTAAAAAGAAACATGCAGACATATAAGGAAAGTGAAGCCTGTCAAGTACCTCTGCTGACTGTGACAAGGCCAGTATACAGAGGATCTCATTAGGAAGTTCCAGTGGACCTTACTCAAACATTTAATTATATCCAATTCAGTAGAAATAAGCAAAGACATAATGGTATTCAGAAGGACAAGAAGTCCTGGCCAGCTTATGGCGAGAGAAGCGAGGCCCCATTGACACCACTGTAGCAACAAACCTGGCCAGGGCAACAGGCAACTGAGCTAGCAGCCAGCATTCTCCAGCTGCTCAGGGCTGATGTAGTGCAGACTCTGTGTGACCTGGTTGCTGTGGCTTCTGAGCAAAGGCTGATAGCTGTCACAGTTGTTCCCTTGATATCATTATTGTTTTTAGCTAGCCTAAAGGTACAGGGGAAAGGAGAGGGATAGTACTGTAGAAATGCATAATTTAGCAGGTGCCTACTGCTCACAATGGTTTTTAGAATTCCCTGGTTGTTTTTAGCGGTGCATCCTACTGTCCCAACCTGTCAACAGGAAAGCCTGCAGCAGAGATGCTACAGATGCCAGCTGATATCTTCTGGACATTTGTATTTCTAGAATCGAGTAGTTTAAAATGAAATTTTCACAAATCAATATAATTGACCCTACTTCCATGGGAAGTCACTCAAGAATAAAGTCTGAGAAAACGGCTTATTCTACTTCACAGCTTAGAGCAGACCATGTATTTCTACATTGATTCTTCTCACTGACTGCGTGAAAAACAGTCAACTCCTCATATTAATGTAGAAGTTACAGATTTCATTGGGTTCATGTAGCCTCAAAGCAGATTATCCGACAGTCATGCATCTGGAGGAAGAAAAAATTTTCAAACGTTTGTTTGAATGTTTTACTTAAAGTGTCTGCTGAACTTCAAAGCATGCAAAACAATGTAGAAAAAGTGTAGATTTTTCACTTGCCCTCTTAAGCCACAAATACTTTAGAGAAATTTTTCAAATCTAATGCAGAAGAATAAACTATTCTAGTATTTTTTTATTGGTAAAATAGATAAATGAACATATCTAGGTACATGTTCAGTAGCTTACCTTTTTTTTTTTTATTATTTGAATCCTTGTATTTTGTTTATTTCAAATAATTTTCCTTTATGAAATCCCGCAAAATGCACATTCAGAAGAATTTGGTCCCACATAGCAGCACAGTGGCAATGGCTGTTATTTAATGAGGGATGCAGTTTTAAACTTCTTACTCCCATTGTTGACCTGTGAACTGTTACTAAACATTGTATTTGTGTCAATTAAATGTCTGGTCTGACTAAGGAGTGAGAACAGGGGAGTATTACCTTAGTCCCTAGAGCTTTAGAGGAAATCAGTGGGGGCACTGTGAAATACAATTATACTTGTCAAGAAAGAAAGGAAGATTAGCTTTTATGGCAGCTTTACTTCCCAGAGCAGGATAACTTTGTATTTATATTTGCTGAACTGCATGCAGAATCTGAAAGAGCACTTTCCACCTTTTTAGGCATTGTTTCAAACAAGGTTTTTGTAGGTCTGAATTTAAGCTCATGACATAAGCATATCTCCAAGTAAACGGAGACTGAGACAATTATTAAATAGAAATATTTTGAATAGAATAGTCAATTTTCAGTGGAAGCATCATTTCTCAAAAACAGTTTACATAGAAGGGACAAACAAATACGTTCAACTGCAGATAGGGGCGCACATCGTCTCATGCATTTTCTATTCTCAGATAAATACGTTAGGAAGTTAGTTCAATCTTCTTAACTGTATTAGAAGCCTGTAATTCATTGTATTCTTATTCTGCAACCATATGTAAGCATTCATTCCAAAGAGTTGGTGACCTGGAATAGTACATTTGGAAGTGCTTTGACAGAAAAAAAAATATTTTAAAGAAGTGTTAAAGAATCAACTTTGTGTTTTGGAATCTTGCTCATGAAAGCAAGAAGTTTGTCAGAGGATTTGTAATTTTAAATCATGTTTCTAGAAACACATCTAAGAGAAATTGTTCATATGTGAATTATTAAGCATTTCTTTGTTTAAATTCTTTGATAACTTGGGTCTTTTATCCCCTAGGAGATGAGGATGAGTAGTAAAAGATTAGCGTGACTAAGGACATGTCTATGTGAGGCAGGGCAGTACCTCAGCAGGCTGACAGCTTTAGACAGGACAATACCTACCTAATTATTGAAGCAGCACAACAGTACCCTGTAATATAATACCTGAAATCACAAGCTCTATCCTATTTTCTATCCCAGCCTGGTACCATAATGCACAGTGTGGCATAGATGAAAAAAGTACTCTTGGTTTCCACTCTGCACAGTTTTCCAGCATTGTTTCACTGAACTCATTCCCCAAAGCAGAGATCTCTGGGAGTGATTTACTTTATTGATTTGTCAGCTCATAATCTCACAGAGTGATGATGGTTACATTGCTCCTTTTTAGCATATGAGACTTTGAAGCATCTCTGGGATCTTTGTAGGTCAGACTTCTTTCACTCTTTTCTAACAGTTTTCAGGGCAGATGTTCAATAGCAAAAATTGTGATTTAAGCTCATCTCAGGGCAGGCACACTTAAAGATCATAGAGCCTCCTGTTCGATGATTTTTACTGAAGCAACAGACATCAAAATCAGGTCTGTTTTAGATAGCGGCTGTGAAACATATTTTTATGAAGACGACTTCGTCTAAATGAAAGTAAGGCTAAAAAGCCTTGACTTTTGAGACATTTTTATTAGGTTTTCATATGTCTTCTAAATACGCAAATTTAGACATTTAACACATATTTCTTAGAAAAATAAATAATGCAACATGTAACCTGGTATCTAATTTTCCTCATCAACAACTCCACTTGAAAAAAACCACCCTGAACATTTCTAGGACTTCCATTTAACCTCAAAAAAGGTATAAGATCTTTCTTTTTTTTTCCTTTTCCCTTTCTCATCTGTTTATACACCCCAAGGCCCCTTTGTGTTCCAGAGAAAAGTTTTTTCCTTTTGTCAAACACAGACTGAACTGATGTTATACCAGCAAAACTTCAGGAAGCACCAGTGTAGCACTAGAGCTCTTTGTAGAACATTAATTTGTTTCCAGTTTTATCCTCTTTTAATGCAACTTTTATTTTTAATTCACAATTCATTTTTAGTGTCTTAGATATGTTCTAGTTTCTAGTAGTCTTTGATCCTTGCCAGACTTGCAGTATGAAGCTGTAGTGTGCTTAAAATTACTTTGATGAATAAATAAAGGGTCCTAACATGAACAGTCCAATTTTTATGCTTCCAGAGTTTTTTTCCAATTTCTGGTCTTCAGCTTTGAATCCACTGTAGCTTCAAAAGAAAACATGCAGTTGTGCTTCTGTATTTGGTGTAATTTATTTCACAAAGTTGGAAATATCTGATTCCTTTTCAGGCAAGAGTCAGACTAGGGTTTGCTTTTTTTAGTACCTATATTTATGATTGTAATACTTTCTATGTGTATTTCTCTGTGTTTGTAGGTTGATCACATTGAATTATGTCATGGTGAATTAAATGAAAGATGAAAGGCTGCTTTAAGTAAAATTGTCTTCCTTGCACTTACTGATATCCAAAATGATGGTTGAGAGCAGTTATCATTGGGAACAGAGACTAATAGCATTAATCTAATGAGATGTTTTTAGGGACTTGAGTTTCTTCCCCCTATCTTACTTGCTATGGAGACAAACCTTTCCATTACCTGGTGGTTTTGTGTTTCTTGCCCCTGACAGAGTCATTGCAGGTTAGAGGTGAATTGCCAGCAGACTTATGGAAATCCCATAAGCCATTCATATGAGTGTCTTATCTATTTTTTTAGACTCAAATTCTTTCAACAGGTCTTAATGTTCAGTCATACACCTCTGGTTGTCCAGCTACCCTCAACACTTCCCATTTTGCTTCATTCTTTTGTAACTTGTTCCTTCAAGTTTTTCCAGGCGATATCTGCAGAATTAAAAAAACCCAAGGAGCTCATGTATGAGATTTTAGTACTGCTCTTAGGACTGAAGAAACCATGCTAGTGTGATATTCTGTTTGAACTAATGAAATAATGAGAGATGATATTGTAATACTACTAAACTCAAGAATTAAAAGACCGTTTACATGAAGTCCTTGAAATATGTGGATATAACTTTGTGGTCTACAGAGTATATCTGATTTTGACTTCAGTAGGAGCACTAAAAGAAGGAAATTAAAACTAAATTGCATTTTTCATCTCCCATCAGATTAGTTAAGGCTCTTAATCTACCTGTGATAATTTTTCCTTAGTTCTAGGAGTTTCAGACAACATGTAACATTTTCAAAGTCTAATGCAAATGAAAGAAATATTACCTTTATTGTGTGTGGATCTTGTGCAACTAACACATCAGGAGAATTAGTTAATCCTTACCTGTAATGCCAGGCTCTAATGTGAGCCAGGCTGTCGTGAAAACAGAATAATTTTTTCGGGGGTCTTGTTTTTTGAAGAGAGTAAGGACAGAAACCCCCACCAACTTTATCAAACAAAATCTAAACAAACCCTTGAGACTGTATCTCCAATAAAAAATCATGTGGATGTTTTTCAGATTTTAATAATAAATGAAATACATAAAATTTTTTTTTTGCTAAACTTTCAAAATCATACAAGTGCAAAAAATAAAATTCTTATAATGGAAAACATTCTAGTTGAATTTTTTTTGTTAGATAGCAGTCACTGAATAAAATTACAGTCAAATATTTTAAACAAGTGTTAATTTTAATTCATAATAATAGGAAAAGAATTAAGTGTGGAGAACAAGAATGCAAATAACCTTATTTTATTCTTTGCAGAATCTTGTCTTTTCTATAAACCATTAAACATCATTACACATTTCTTATTATAAAGGTAGGCAAAGTTTGATACCACAGACACCATTTTATGATTCAAAATTATGAAATTTTTTTTATGTCAGTTGCTCTCCTCATTGAAATACAAGAAGAGATAGCTGTTGTGGAAAGGTGGTATGAAAACACAGTTGAAACAGGATAATGCAATTGTACATCACCATTCATTTTATATAGCTACCTTCTCAGTTTATTGAAAACTGTGTTTTGTTCTTTGAAATTACAGTGAAATGGACCAGGCACTCAATCTATATTTGACTGAATCAATAAATCAAGGCACAAATGTGAAGCATCTTTCAGCTTTTAAATAATTTGCTTAGCCTTGTTTTCTATACATTTATACCGTCTCATGTAAGCAGCTAAACATATTACTTGTTCTATTAAGTGTCAGTATGATAAAGCTGCTCTGTCATCCAATGGAAATCTGCAGCCTATATTTAGATGTTATTTGGTCTTCCCCTCAGCTGTTCACTGTTGCTTTCCATTACTTCTTCTGAACAGCACAACTTTTAGTATCTTACTGTTTTCTAGTTTTATTTTGATCTGTATGGGAGAAAAAGGAAGTCACAAAGGAAGTACAGTTATATCCCAGTGAAACTCCCACTACATCAATGTAGGGATGACAACTGACTGACAGTACTCACTCTCCTGTATGTCTGAAAAAGCGTAAGTCTCTTTGACAATTAGGGAATATTGATGTGAATCCTTGTCCTGTAAACTTGTTACTTCGAGGATGTGACAGGTGAAATATTTAGTTAAAACTTCCAAGGGGCCTTAGCCTTCTTCATTGCAACCCTACGTACTCTGGTATCATTCCTATATTCTTCTCAAGAGTCCAGCCCCTTTGTCTACACTCTGTAAACTTCCTTCTTTTTTTTTTTTTTTTGAACACTTCTTTGAGTTCTTCCTGATGCTCCTTGTTCATCCATGCAGGTCTCCTGCCTCCTTTGTTTGATTTCTTACTCATAGGGATGCACTGATATTGAGCTTGGAGAAAGCAGTGTTTGGATATTAACCAGCTCTCTTGGTCCCACCTCCCTTCTAGTGTCCTAACCCATGGGATTCTTCCAAGTAGGTCTTTGAAAGAGGTTAAACGTAGCTCTCCTGAAGTCTAGGAGTGCAATCTTACTAAGTGCCCTGCTTCTTCCCCACACGACCCCAAACTTCACCATCTCATAATCTCTACAGCTCAGGCTGCTCCCAGCCTTCCTGTCCCCTACCAGACCTTCTTTGTTTCTTAGTCCAAAGTCCAGCAGCACACATCTCCTCATTGGCTTCCTCACCACCTGTGTCAGAAAAGTTATCAGTGCACTGAAGCTCAGCAATACTTTCTGTCCTAGCTGAAAGTTTCAGTCAACATTCAGTAAAGGCAATAAAAGTACCAATATACACATCTGACAAATAGATGAACACAGACATATGTGAAAAGAAAGGTGCTTCACCATCCTCCTAAAAGACATCCTGGGCAAATAAACACTGGCAGTATCTGGCGCAATCAGCGGTCCTGAGATGCACGTTTGCTCATGTCCAAGTTTCACTGTGGTTGGTTGCATGCATAGGCTTCCTGAGGTTCTCAGGAGGCTGTGCCGAGCCAACTCCCTCTCCAGGGAGCTCTCTAAGGTCAGGATGCAATATGAGTGTAACCACTGGTTCTAGAGTTGTTAGGAGCCTACATCTCCATTTGAACAGCAAGTTTGTATTCTTTCTCTCATTCCATAATCCAAATGGGAACATTAACGTGGGGGGGTGGAATATTATTGTATGAGTATTAATGTATAGTTTTTAAAGCACAAGACGTGGTAAAAGTTATCAACATTGTTGTGAAGTTCTTTAACTTTACACTTAAGATGTGTAGAAGATGAATTAATGAGTTAAAGCTGTTTAATAAATTGCTGAAATTTGCAAGTGCTTTGCTTCACCTCGTCAAGTATGGAATTAGGAGTATTCTCTATAGGAGGAAATACATCTCAGATTTGAGGTTATCTCATTTCTGCAAGTGTCTTTTTATGATCTTGATTCATAAACTCTTTTGTTACATTTGTATATGTTTTGTGTGTGTTAGGGCAGTCAGTATGAGTAAAGGTTTGACTCATACATATAATCAAAGGAATCAAACATTGCACAATATTGAGCAATGTTATTACATTTGACTCTCTGAAGGACTGTAACAGCTATGCAGAGTCTTCCTAGAGTTTTTGTAACTAGCATTATAACTCTTGCAAGCTTTGGTTTTCCAGAAAATTAAAACTGCCTTAATGCTAAGATGGAAACTATCTGAGGACCCCCGTAAAGCATGATTAAAACAAAGGTGTGACAAGGTCTGAGACAAAATGGAACTTCACAGTTTGAAATGCTAATGGTCTTATAAATGCTTATTGTTATTTAGTGGTAGAGCAGAAGGGAAGAAATGAAATCCGAGCAATCAAAATTGTATCCCTCAAGCTACCAAAAAACCAAAATCAAATGAAGGTGGATTATGCTAGGAAATGAAGAAATTTTTGCATTGAGGAGAAAGGAGTGCTGGGAGGGCTAGGAAATGAAGACAAGATGAAGTAGTACAAGGTACCTAATGAATAGTCTTTTACAAAGAACTGCTTTTTTTTATTTCTCTGTTTTAATTGGTAAGGATGACATACAGAATGAAGATGTATTTTAAAAGCCTAAGGACATAAAAGAATATCTGATGGAAAGAGTATCATGGGAATGTAAAAAGATGCAAACAAGAAACAGAAGAGTTCACTTCTTTATAAATGGAAGCTGGCTACAGTGAAATCTAGTAGATTTAATAGTTTGATTAAGAAGGTGATACAGAGTCATTCAAAGAAAATAAAGTAATTGTTCTTGCCTTCCCAGTGTAAAAATCTTTTCCAAAATAAACTTTTTTAAGTATAACTTTATCTTTGCTAATGAGCAACTTCATTGTCATTCCTTGAAATGGAACTTTAAACAAAATCCTACCTCCCGATGAATTACCAAAGTGTTTTTGAAACTGGCTTTTCTCAAGTCAGCCCTTAACAGCAATTAGGAACCAAGAGTCTTACCATTTAATTCCTAGAAATATTGAAAATGCTGACATTAGTGACAGGTGAGCTTGTTGTGCCTTATGATGCTCTGAAAGAATTTACAATAAGATTCCAGAATTTCAAAACTGATGCATTTTAAAACATGAATTTCATCAGTGATACAAGTTTATTTATCGGATGTGTTCATTTAAATGCATATTCCTTTCTTACAGTGATGTTAATTTTGGAAATAAATATTAGGGAAAAGACAATTCAGAGAGTGAAAATTATCTTAATACTTTGCACATTGTCATCAACTCTTCTTAGGAAAACCTGCTGAAACCAATACATGCAGAGCACCTAATAAAAGGCTTAAAGGATGAAATATCAGTGTTTCATCTTTCTGTATTCCTTCTTTCTGGAATGCAATGTGAAAAAATTAAGCCATTTTTAAAGTTATCCTTAAAAGTGAAGTCAAATTTTCATGCTTACTAACGTACTTAGAAAGGGTACATTTTGCCTGTATCAAATAATTTCTTAAAGATAGCATTTGATCAGCTTGATATTTCTTTTCTAATTTGTTTTGGTTTTTTTGGAAGGCATAGATATAGTAATAGTGTTTCAGGTTCCTGCCAAAATACAGCTGTGAACAATTAGAAAGTTATTTTTAATGTATTCTCTTTGGTGCTGAGGATCATTAATCTTCACTGAAGTCATTGGAACTTCAGTAAGCTCATCACTTTCAGCAGCATATCCTTAAAGTAAAACTCACCCTGTTGCATAATCATCAGTAAAATTTTCATATCTTTTGGGACCATTACTTTGTAGATTGTTGCAGTTCTGTTATCTACTTTGTTGTTGGGTTTTGTTTGTCTTTTTTTTTTTTTTTTTTTGGCTACTTCCATTTGCTGAACTTTTCAGAATCCCACCATAATGTGTGTCCCTCAGCATCCCTCAATTTAGTGAGGGAAGGTGTAAATTTCCAGTTGAAAATCTCTCCCTACATTGACATTGTTTCTGTTTGTCTCTCTCAGAGCGGTTCTAGGTGGAATTAATAATTTTGGAATTGTATGTTTAATGCAGAGCGTCAATATTCAGATAATTAGCACTAATTTTCTAAATGAGATGCTAATCTGAACCACAAGTCTCTGTGGGTTATTTAATAGGAGATGCAAATTTTCAAATCGGTAGCTAAGGGCAGAGTAGTAAATAACTACTGCTGCACCCAGATTTTCCTACCTGATTAATATCATGTAGTAATGTTTTGTTTGATTTGTTGGCATACACTTACCAACCTTACACTTAACATGTGGAGTATGTGTCTTTTTCTAAAATAAAGCAGCCTATCAAAGCTAAGATGAGTTGTAACCAGAGCTGTTACAAAGCACAGCTGAACTGATTGTATTGAATTGTTATCAGCCTGGTGATTGACAGTGTGCCAGAGGACACACATGCTCATTCATAACTTACATCGTCATGATCTTATGGTCTGTTCTCATTTTTATTCATGTCACCATGAAGAAAAAGATAAGAGAGAAAAAAAAAAAAAAGAAAAAAAAAAGAAAGAAAGAAAAAGATAACAAAATTCAAATTTTGGGTGAACAAGTTTTGACTTCAGGTCATTCTTTGACTCGTTTAAAAAAAAAAATTGATGCTATATGTGGATTTATCTGATGTAGAGGGTTTTTTTTCTTGAATGAAATATAAGATCAAACTCTGCAGAGGTAAGTTACTGTTTTCAAATAATCTAAGCAATATTCTTTTAGGAAGTTAAGTTTTAAGAGAAAATCAGTGAGAAATGAAAAAAGAGATAGAATCTGTCATGTGCTTTGAAAATCACTTTAGGTGAAGAAGACTCAAAAATCACATCTTTTTCTTTTAAGATAAGAGATTCTGGTATACAATGTCAATCTTCAGTTTTATCACATTTTAATGTGTTTTTTCTTTGTTGTTGTTTTGTTTTGTTTTTAAAGCTATGTATGAAAGGCTTAATCCTAGGAACTGAGATCTTTAAAAATAAGCAAGTATTCTGTGTACTGTACCGTTGAGGTAGCAACAGTCCAAATTTAAAAGGAAGGTGCTCAGACCTTCTGAAAATACGACTCATTCTCAAACAAGGAAACCTAAATATGTAGATAGATGATATTAGAAGTGTCAGCAAAGAGTTTCATTGTTCTGTGATATGGAGAAATACAGCTTCATAGAAGAGGTCTTTAAAATAGAGGCAAATGAAGAAAAGCTGTGATTTTTCTTCCTTCCAACTTGTTTCTTTGAAATACATGTAAAAGAGCAGAACTGCACTCTACTCCTTGTTGAATAAAAGGAGGAAGCAGGAGAGGCATATACCTCATCATGGGATACTTCATTTTTAAACCACTTGGTCAGGCATCAGAACTCTTTAATACATCAAGGGAAGTAAAACTTCATTAAAACCAGGTTTATTAGTTAACTTCATTTACACACCATGACAATACACTTGATTCTAAAGCAAGAAGAAAAGTAAGCTGCCCTCCTTAAATACTCTTGTAAAACAGGGTGATTATCATACATCAAAAACTGGACAAATGAGTAGTGACAATCACATTATGCTTTTTCTATACTGTGTTTCTATGCTTCTCATAGCACTTATCCTGGTTTAAAAATTCTGAATGGTAACACCTTGCCAGGAAGATACTGTTTTCAAATGAATCTGAAAGCAAAGGAGAAAAGCCTTTTCCTAACACTTTAAAAAAGTATGCAAAAAGAGTTCAACTTCTCTCAAAAGTCTGAAGCATGCTACAGGAAGAGAAGCCTTTTATTATTGTGACTCCCAAAAATCTTTTTATAGTATTAATAATAAACAGTTAATGTTTTTTGATGGATCATTTGAAAATATTCTGTCTCTGATTAAAAAGCCCCCAAGACTGTTTGGTTTGAAGAGTCCAGGAATATTTAGCAAATGTTTTTATTGCCTCCATCCATTTGGTAAGCTCAGCTTCATTTCCTGTGGCTCAGCTGAAATAAATATCAGACACAAATGAACCAGGGAAGTATTTTGAACCCAGCTTGAAACATGAATAGAAGGAGAGGTGCAGATCAAGAGCAAAATCTGGGTTTCATTGCTGTTTCACTGCAGATGTAACAAGGCAGATTGTCTTACAGCAGAACCTTTATAATTGCATCTGAAATACTTAGTGTATTCTTTTGACAGTGTATTCATAGGAAATTTCTTTGCAACATCTTTTAATGGAAAATTACATACTCCCCTTGCTTGCTTTGGATTTAGTTCCTAATATCATTCTGACTTTGTTAGAATGTAGCCTTGAGTATAATGGTGATCTCTGCTGCGTAGGAAAAATATTAACCTCGGCCACAAAATAAAAGGAATTTTAAGGCAGGAATAAATCCTTCCCTGTCCTTTATTCTTAGTATCCTCAGGTGAATTAATGAGGATATTGAGCCCAGTAAGATATACTTTCCCTCTGAAGTTTTCAGAAGAAAGATTATAAACACTTTAGATCGTTCTTCAGATGAAGACAAGCATGAGAAGATTCTGAATTGCAATGTGATGAAATCATTAAGAAATAATTCCCTTCAGGCTATCAGAAAGCAGATTAAAAAAATCCTCTGAATATGAATAGGAGTTTGCCATTATGACTAGGCATAGAGAGCTACAGACCTAAACAGGTTATGGTGGTCTTAGAAGTAATTTCTGAGAGTGTTTATCACTCAGCATGATGGGACACTGGAAGACCAGGACCCACTTCTACAAGTCAATGGAAAACCATGTCTTTTATTAAGTTTTCCTTCATGATGGCTCATCACCTCAGCTTGACCTTCGATTATGTTCAATCCAAAGAAGGCAGTGACATGCAATTAATAATAGCATTTCAGTTTCAGATCCTTAAATGAAACAACCTCTTTCACATCTGTTTTTGGTAGTCTTGGTGTGTATTTTTGGTAAGAAGTGAGATTTTGTTAGCTAATCTGTCAATAACATTGGACTTTTAGAATTTATCAGGTTGAGGGAATGATAAAGTACAGAATTCCAATACAGGTTATAAAAATCATGCTACAAGGAATTTTCCAGAGATATTGCTTAACAGTAGTCTGCACTAATAAGTAGTGGACCACATGCCATGAAGAAATAAGTCCAAAGTAGAAATACTAGTAGTAGAAATATATGATAAAGTAGCAGATGCTCTCCTATTGTAGCCTGTGGTCCTATTGTAGCCTGTGCACTTGTCCTGAAAAGTTTATGGGTATGATCAACAAGTAATCCTTTTAAATTGTTTTTGTTTGCAATAAGATTATGTGATCATTAAGGCTATTGAGATTGCTGTGTCTCTCCTTTCCCACTGTTCTGGCATGAACCAAATAAGCTTATTGCAATCTGGACCTGTGATGAGGAAACTTGATATATTTGATGAAATCTCTTTTTTCTGCTATAGGTAGAGACATATCTGGCAGAAGGTATACCTAGGCAACACGGCTCTTTGATATTTAATCCACAGAAATATTTAAACTACGCTGGTTTTGCTGGCATTGTGAAACTTCTGCCTGCTCTTGCAAGAACATTCTGCATCTCTTTTCAATCTTAGGAAATTCTAGTGGTTCCATTTGTATTTGCCTAAGGAAAACATCTGAGGCCTCAAGAACATGAATTGCTACAACACTCGGAGTTTGTATTGATACCTCAGCACTGTACTGTTGCCAACTTGAAATACTCATTATTTAAGTGCTAATTAAGTGTTAGGCATGGTAATTGAAATATTGATAGGTATATACACATAAAAATACAGACTTTTGAAAGTACACACTGATTCACTGGGTTTTCAGAGGAGCTATGAAATGTTCTTGTTCGTGTGTGAGAGTCACAGAAGTGTCTCCACATCTTAACTGTTGTCAAAAGGAAGGAGAAATATTTATAGAGTCCCTTTCCAGAAGAGGGGCAGGGCTCAGGGGGAAACATGGATTTGTACATTTCAATAGGTAATAAATGGGCAGTTGATTTCTTTATCATGAGTTAGATCAGCATAAGAAAGAGCTTCTTTATAAGGAATGAAAGATAAAGCTGGAACTATCATATAAAAGACACTTTAAAATTGTTTATTTTTGTATTATAGATAGAATTCAGCTAGGAAAGGTGAAATCAGTTCACAGTGGGGCAAAATCAGAAGAATGGACTATGTAGATCATAAAGCAAGAGTTGGATGAAATCTTTTGCAGTCCTTAACCTGTAAGATAGAAAACTTCTGAATTTCAGCTCACAATGTTCTTTGAGCTGTTATGCAGAAAGAGTTTACAAAATATTAGTACAGACCACATAAGAGTTTAGAAGGGTGTTTGCACTGATTACAAGTACAAGCTTGAGTGGCATGCAGATTGTGGAACTGTTCACAAGTCATAATAGGAAACATAAGGAAGAAAGATTTAAGTTATTTCAACCATATTTTGCCTAAACAGAGGGAGAAGAAAGATATTGCAGAGACACTATGAGATCGTAGTCTGAACAGAAAAACAATCTGATGGCTGTCATGTGTTAACAGTGATGTGTTGTTAGCAGTTCGTTGTCAAATGATAGATCTTATAAAAAACATAGATTTTGACCAAGCTTTTAGGAAAAAAATATTTTGCTTGTGCTTTCTCTGTCAGTGAGATCTGAGACTCTCTTTTCTCTCCAAAGGCTTGTGTGTATGTAATAGACAAAAATCAGAATTGTCTCACAGTTCAGAAATGCAGTTTAGCCTTTTCTTTGAAAAAACAGTCTTTTTTCCTTCCCCATATGCTATTTGCTGGATGCTATTTTTTCATGTTACTTTGGAATACTCTCTTAGGCTGAAGGTTCTAGGCTGGTGGTTTAAGTGATGCAAGAATCTTGTCCCTGCTTAGCTGGAGTGCTAATGCATGCAATCACAGATGCAAATGGGAAAATAGATGATGACATGTTTTTAGGAATGTAAGGTAGAGTGTGAGGTGAACAAGTCTGAACTGGAAGTACAGAAGGCCAAGGCAAATGCAATGAGACATAAGAAAGATAATAATGTACTTTTGACACAAAAGTGTTGGTATGCGGTAAAGAGAGACTGGGGTTACGTGCAAGCAGAGAAGGATATGGAGCCTTGGGTATGATGGTTACAATGCCAAAGAGCTCTGTATTTTTATTTTTTATTTTTTAAAGGACCACATTCAGCTACATTTCTGCAAGGTTACTGGAAAATGGGACTTCCACCCTGACCAACAGCTAGTATAAGCAACTCACAGACAGAAAGGCAGCACAGATACAATCCACCGAAGTCAAAGGGCTTAGCCATCTTTCATCAGTCGGTTGTAGCACAGAGTTAGGCTGGGCCTTTTACCACCAGCCCAGGTTGAAGAGCAATCTAGATAATGAGTACATGTCAGTAGATGAATAACCTCATACAGAAAGAAAGAAAGGTGACACTGTGGACTCCAGCCTTTTCTAAGGCGAGACACAGTTCTTCTGATTGTTGTATATCTCTTTTACATATCTCTTTTTTTCATTAATACATATACATGAGAGTGAAAAGAATCAAGGAATTTCTGGATGCAATGGGCCAGTCAAAGCACAGACTGATTCCCATTCCCCGAGGCCATATTTGTGTTTGTTATAGAAGCAAACACGTTCCAAAGATATGAAAGACATGCCAAAGCACCAGACATTAAATGGCTGGAGAATGCAGAAAACAAAACTATTTCATAAAACGGAATCTGCAAAGCTTACAAACGATGATCCTCTCATGCCAACTATATATCCGTAACAAATGTATAGCTTACACCCCTTAGCCAAGCTAGCTCCACTGTCTGGGCCCAGGGAGAGGAGGAGAGCCAAGCTTCCTGCTCGTCTCTCCCTTTCCCACCTCTTCTTTGGCTGTTTCATCCAGACAATGTGCAGAGCTTGTGTTTTTGAAGGGACTTTTCATTCTGGATCAGAACTGCCTTCATGCAGTTATTCAGAGGATGAGGTTGCTTTTCATTCTGCTATGTAGGGCTGTAGCTGAGCAAGTGAAAAATCAACCTTTCATGCTTTATGAAGTGCTAGTGTTATATAGGAGCTGCCACTGCTGAACCCGGACAGGATAAGAACTCTCCTCGGTGTTTTATTTGTGTATTCATATTGAAGAATTTGTGAAGTGCAAGGAAACTGCCATTTCTGTTGTGAAGTTTCTATCTGAAAAAATTTCTTCCTAGATTTTTGCTATTTCAGTGTCTCACTGTGGGGGGTGGGGAAGCCCCAGTTCCTGTAACTGCATGAAGATTTTATGCTTTATGGCTACAATATTATATGCAAATTTATTGCTACAACATTTTTATATGGATATTTCTAAATAAATTTGTGATCAGTATTACTTCTTACTCACAGCATCTTTTACACAAAAATCAATGTGATAAACATTGAGTCTGAACAGAGCGTCATGTAATAAAATGCAATGTAAAATCAATCAAAGTCAGGCTAACAGTAGATGTGAGGCTCATTGTGGTTAACTGTGCTACATTCAACATTTCCAAGTTTTATATAAATATTTATTTCTGTATATTTTAAGAAGCTCCACATTTCCATACATGAAAACTTAAACAGATGTTATTTATTTTTTTTATAGATTTGGGGCTTAATGTTAGGATAGATACAAGTTTTGAATGTTTCTATCTCACTTAAATGCATGAAAGTAAAGGAATTCCCTTATCACTTATTATTATCCATTTCATTTTATGTCTCCTAAATTTACTACTAATACATATCACTGAGCTACTTCTGTAAAATAAATCAGAAATTTCTTACAAATAATGTTTGGGAAATTTTCCCATTTCAGAAATCTCAAGTGCAGACAGAATAGGTTTTAGATACAGTAAATGGATTAAACGTTAAAAAGTGCTTCTCTCTTCAAAGTTTTGTTTTTGTGTTCTATGTTGGAGACCTTAAAGCCAAATGTAACTTGTCATAACTACCCATTTTATTCATGTCATGGATAGATGGAAAATGTTTGCAGACTAAACAAGTTACCCCAATAATATGTAATGCTCTTTTGGAGGTTATTCAAAGATACCAGAATCAATGGAATAGATATTGTTGATTTACTGAAGTAATTAAGTTGTTGGCTATGTATTTGATGAACAGGAATAATAAAAGTAAAGTTAAGATAGATTTGCCAGTTTTACCACTGTTAAAATCAGCTCCAATTACTGTATCTACTCTTTTTGAGCTCAATGTTAATATTGAGTCCTCTACACTGTGTTTCCAGGTTGAAATTTAAGTGGAAGTTTTAGAAAGGGTCTCAACACGTATTCTGATTCCAGTTTCCCTTCATTGCATTGATTATAGGCCTGAAAGGGACTTCACCTGGTAGGGTGGTCTGTCACTGGAACAGGTTCTCCAGGGAAGTGTTCAGGGCCCCAAGAGAGTCAGAGTTAAAGAAGCATCTGGACAATGCTCTTAGTCGTATGGTTTAGTTTTAGATAGTCCTGCAAGGAGCAGGGAAATGTATTCAGTGATCCTCATGGGTTACTTCCAACTTGAGATATTTTATGATTCTGTTAAATGGATGGATCTCTGACATGATAACACACAGAGTCAGGAGTCTCACTGGGACAAATACATTGAGAAAATCATAACCAGTTGTCATTGACTGTGGAATTAGTAGTACAAAGCACTAGCAAGGTCTTTATGCTCTTTTCTCTTCAATGAATCGTATCATTGGCTTTAAACCATTGAAACATAATTGAAGAAACAAAGCCTTATCTTGCCTCTGTAAGTGCTTGTTTGCTCAGTTGTCATGATTGATAAAGGGCTGCTATCACCACTGGTCCAGCACCATTAATACTGTTCAGCAGTAGATGTTCAGCTGAATATCTATGACTTTACATGCAGTTATGGCGACGTTTCCAAGTGTTTTTTTTTCCTATTTAACAATTGAAAGTAAAGTTGACAGCATTTTCAACTAACTCGTTTACATTTAATGATGATTTTCCAGAACACCATCGCCAAGCCACACTTCAATATCTCTCTGTTTTCGTAGGTCTTAGGACCTCCTTCTAAAACATATCATCAATTTTGTGAGTTCCAGATTCAGAAAAAAATATAACATTATTGTGCATGCTTGTCTGTGCTTTTCTATTCAGAATACAATATCTAAAGCACCAAGATTCATTTTCTTATCATAAATATGTATAAGACAATCTCATTAACATAAATCTGATCTAACAGGTTCATCATGTATAAAATGTAATTAATTTGCTTCCCTACCTATTTTTGTTGTTGTCTCTATTTTCCTTAGATTTTGCTTGTTCATGTTCTACCTTCTTAGAACTTTTTTATTAATTACATGTATCTGTTTGATGCATTGCACAGTGTTTTTATTAATCCTAGTGGGCTATGATAAGAAAAGGCTAGCAAAAAAACTCTCACTTACAATTTGGATGATGAGTCATATAGTCATAAAGAAAAGTAAATTTGGACATATACAAAAATTGGGAAAATATTTACTTTTGGTGCCATCATATATATGTATCATTCATTGACAGCAATTGAAACTAGGGCATCTGTATTCTACTACTACTATGAAAAAATGAAGCATGTTGTTTGCTTCTGGCTTAACAGTAAGGTGATGTGATTGGTTATTTAAAGATAACCTTCAAAAAATATTAGCATATTTGAAAGTCAGAACACTACTATTTATCTTCAAATACACTGTACTAAACATATGATTATCTTATATTTGTTAGTTTTCTTCCTTTGTATTGCCATTGTCACAACTTTTAAAAGATTCTACCTATGTGATATCCTAATTTTAAAATGGCAGGCTAACTTTGCATCCAGTAGTATATTCTAAACACAAAGCACAAATCCCAGTATTATATAAGGTTAAATATAACTCTACCAAAATGAACTGCTTTTCAGTTCAATCATACATAATAATTTCTGTACTGAGACTCCATCTGCTATTGATATTTTTGTGATTTGTACAGTAATTGCCGCATTTCACTACTTCCCCTATTATCCTAGCAAAGCATAAATGTATCATTTCTCGACAAAACTGAAGGGGTGTTTTCCAGTATTCTCTCTGTTTGTATTTTTTTTCAAAAACTGGTATTTGATTATCCATACTTACATGTATCTTACTATATATATTTTATTCAAACTTCAGACTGATGATGGGATTATGAAAATATGGAGTGAATCAGGAAAACATGGTGATGAGTGGAAAAAAGTAGAGTTACACTTGGGGAAACAGAGGAATTTTGAAATTATCTTTGAAGGCATTCGTACCAGAGACCTAGGAGGAGGAGCAGCAATAGATGACATAGAGTTCAACAACTGCACCACAAGTAAGTTCAACAGGGAAGTTTCTAAAGGGGCGGTATAGGTGATGTAGGATGTTCTTGCTTGTTTTTAAAACGCATTACCATTTTACTTTTTTCATCATAATATCACTGTTCATAAAATCAGTTCTGAATACATGATTTTCATTCTTATAACTTAAATGCCATTTCCTACTTATACCTAAAGTCATGTATCAGTGCAGCTTTCTTACAATAAATTACTGCAGATAAATCTAAGAAATGCTTAGAGGTTTTGTTTCCTTAATTTATTTGATGTTGTGTAGGAACTTTCCTTCTTTAATTCCTTTGTAAATTATTGCATCTCTGATGTATATAATAATTCTATATAAATTATGTCAGATTATATCAAGTGAAGTCTATGGTCTCCCTGATTTATTGCAAAGGCTCTTGTCATAAAATTGATTTGAGATTACAAATGAACTATTCCTTTTCTCAGCTCAGTTCAAATGTGAAGGCCAGCAAAGCAAAGAACACCTTTGACTCCTTCACAGGGTAGTCGCTCTATTTAATTCATCTTTTTGTGGACATAGGCTAAAATAGGAACAGTTTGCCTTTAAAAAAAAATTAAAAAAGATGATGATAAAAACTGGGTGGATCATGGTTTCCATCAAGAAGGGATATGGTCTTTATCCCTGTTAGGGAACAGTGTTCCACTAAGTAGATTTGTTGAGTGAGGTAATCATTACTGATGCCACATATCAATACTATATGAATCTGGGGAAGTTAATTTAGGCAAGCTTTAATCTCCTGCCGTGATCTGGATGCTCATTATTATTCAGAGCACGGGTAAAGTGTGATTCTCTAAAGTATGTTTCGATCTAGTTTCATCTGAAAAAAAAGCAGGTTTTGCATTCAGAAATTACTCAAAGAATAGAAACTGGATACAATTTGGGACCTACTTCAGAACTGCACTTTAATGAAACTCTAAGGTAAATGTACCCCTAAAACTCTTCCAGGCACATGAACACTAGTGATTTCCTTGTGATTTTTCTAAGTGTTTTGTTGTCCCCATTGTTATGCCTCTGATTATTCTCCACAGGACAAGGGTAGATGGATAAGGATGCTCTGTTAGGAGATGGGAGGTCAATGTTCCCCATCATCTTGAATAATAAAGACAGTGCTGATCTTGCTGATCTCTCTTGCAATTTGTTGCCAAGCTGTGCTCAGATGTATTAATTAATTTGTACAGTTGGGTCTAGTTATGGGGTCTGGGATTCTGTCCCAGTTTGGGACTACAAGAATTAGATACCTCAGTTCACAAGTTAGAGACATGAAGATACTCAGCAAATACATTTTTTTAAAGAAGAAAACTATTATGTTCATAAAGATATTATCACATATCTTAATATAATGTGAAAATATTACTATGTATGCTTAAGTCCACATATTTTATGATAACCTGAAACAGGCATTATATAAACATAACTGGTAATATTCTGAAGTTGTTACTGCAAGGAAGGAAATTGTGTCAATATAGAGTTAGAAAGCTGTTGTGTGAAGGAACTTAAATCTCTTAAAATGTTTAAATTACTCTAATTTATATTGGTTTTAGTCTATGAACCTACAAAACCAAATGGTAATAGTGTTTTATAACCAGTATTACATTAAAATACCTTTGCAGTAAAACAGTTCAGAAAGTAACTTGAGTTTTTTACTATATGGGAACTATTTGTTTTACAGCACTGCTTCAGAAAGAAGCTCTGTTGGGAAAGCAGTCGCACCATGTGATCCAACTACTGTCATATACTTATAGCTTTGACATAGTGATATTCCTGTGTATTTAGCAGAAAAATATTGTTTATGAAAATGGATGATTCAGAGAAAGTTTTTCTGATAGAATTTTAAAATACACAAATGAAGTTCAATATTCAATCCAAATACAATTTTTTGAAAGATTGAATTAGAAAAGTTGGAAGCTCAAGATGCTAATCCTTTATAGAGCTGTCACTTTTACAGTGTATGCTTTTACAATGTAATAAGGTACAGTCTTTGTACAAGCAGGAAACATTCACTTACAGTATTTCCAGTAGTGTACGCTAGGGGCAGCAGAATTTTCTTTAAAGTGTAGGGGTATGTATCCAATGGGAATGTGTCTATGCTTGTGCCTGATTTCCACTAGGATCAGAGACCTGTCATATAGTTGCTTTTTAACTATGTACGTGCACATGTGCAAATGCATATCTGTAAAAAAAAAAAAAAAAATCTCTCCGACACCCCTCTCCCAACCCATCCCGATTTTTCTGTTTCTACAATGATATTTAGGCACAAATTAAAGTCAAGAGGGAATTATTGCACAGTACCTTTCACATCAACTTTGTGTGTATTTTTTGCCTTCTAACCCACAAGTTTGGTTCTCCTTCATTTTCTCTAGACTTCTGGTATGCTGACCTTCTTGTTGTCATGATGACATGAAGGAGTCTGCTTCTGCCCTTTTTTGTTCTTGTTGTTATTGATTCTTTACCTTTGTAGAGCAAACAAACAAAATATGTTTTGCAAGGTTTTCAGAAATAGCATTTCCCTTCTGACCCATGCCTGAGGCCTTCAGGATATAGAAAACATTTCATGTCTAAATTGTGTTTTTGCATCGCAGGGTTACGGTTTTATTGTGCCTGTCGTAACAAAGCTAAAAGATAGCAAACTCAATCTTATCTGTGGCCAAACTCAAGGAGAAGAGGTCAGCAGTTTCTTCTCAACACCATGACTTGAATTACAACACTTATTCATGTATTGTGTTTGTAACTGTAGAACTGCTGAGCTAGATGCATGGCCAAGGTCCTCCAGGGGAACCAGAGGCTACATCTGTATTTTCCACTGGGACTTAAAAGGTTAAGCTAAAATCCTATGTAGTATTATGAATATTCTGGCCACTGTAATTACATAAGATGAGGAATAGACCATGCTAAGGAAAACCCAGAATATAATTGAAAATACTGAAAACTTGAATAACGGGTTTGAAATAAACAGAAAGGAATGAAACCAAGAAAGTCTTAAATTGCACAGGAAAAAAATTGAATGTTTAGCTGCTTCCTAGCAGATGGCATGTAGTGGAGGAGAAAAATACTAGAGCAGTTCTCATATATATTAAATCTGATATATTTTTATTTTGCAGTTTTAATTGAAAAGTACAAAAAATAGCGGAGTCATATCACAGCTAAAGAAATATTATTTTTAATATCACCTTAATTTCTGATTAATTACACTTGCAATTTTTTTAACCTTCTGTACAATAACTCTTTATACAACTTCTGTGACAGATTATCCTGTGTGACCTGAATGAAGTTTAGAATAGTCTTCTTTAGTGCTTTTTAACAATTGACTTTGGTGATGCACGAAGTTATTTGCAGGCTAGAAAAAAAGTCCACAATTTTGCGTTCATAAAAAGGTAAAATACCTATTAGTACTGTGCAGAATAATGCCAAATAAATATTTTATCTTTGCGACTTCTGACACTTGTCTTCATAAGAGCTTCTAAAAATCCTGTCACGAATAACTTGTAGACTGATAACCTTAAAAAGCAGTTCAAGCATTATTGATTTGCTTTTCCAGTTGATGGCTCATTGTCATATAATAGTGAATCAAGAGCACAACTCATCAGACATGCTGTTGCCAATAGTCTGAATTTTATACATCTGTAATCTTAAAGGGGAATCTTCTATTCCAGATACAAAACACATACACTTTACTTAGCCATATCATACATACTGATTTTGACATCCCATGGCACCATATGAAAAAAAAATGAAAGACAAATGAAAATA
The DNA here is from genome assembly GCA_025331215.1 of Actenoides lindsayi. Taxonomy (NCBI): domain Eukaryota; kingdom Metazoa; phylum Chordata; class Aves; order Coraciiformes; family Alcedinidae; genus Actenoides; species Actenoides lindsayi. Next base: position 16,817 of record WTSP01017102.1, on the reverse strand, counting down.
AGGGAATAATAACTCTAAATTCAAATTAATCCAAAATTTCTAGAATAGTAGATTAATTGATTTTATATTTTTTTCCATGGTCTGTCCGTTTGGTGCATTAGAAGTCCAGAAAGAGCCATTATGGCACCAGTGATTGTTACGGGTTGCCTGTTTGGGATGGGATTTCACAAACTTTTCTTCTCATGTTTAGGGTATTAAGGATATACATTCAGTCATACTTAGTGGTATAAAATATATATTCAGTTTTTAAAAGAAAGCAAAATCAAAACACCACAGCACTTCTATTAATAGGAAATTGATTTACTAAATTGAAGTTAACAGGTATTTTCTTCAAAATATAATAAAAGTTTCTTGCCTGGTGGTGAACTTTTTCTTTCCTTTTCTCCTCATATATTTGTATTCCTTCTAAATTACTATTTTTTTCCAAATACTGTAAGTGTGAAGGTACTGCAATCCTTTGAAAAACTTTGCTTCCATGCTCCCATAAACAAGAAGCTTCGAAAGTCTCAGTAGAGAAATCTTTTCTCATTAGCATTCCATCATAGCTTTGCAGATCAAAGGGAAAACAACTAAAACATCCTAGTGTTTGGGTGCACAGGCCAAGTCTTTTATTTTTGAAATAAGCCAGTGTTTTCTTTGAATCCTCAGCTACGTATCATGCACAGCTTTACATTTAGTTGAGAATTTAGCTCTTTCTGCTCAAACTCTTGAAGAAAACTTCAAACTCTTACAATAGAAATATTCAGTAGAAACCTGGCCCTGATGGAAGAGGGAATTCAGGCATCGAAAAGTGCTGGAGCTAGTTTAATTACTTAAGATACACATTTGTATTCAGTCAAAATATATGTCCAGTTACCTGGGTTATTTTTTTCTTTCTTGTTTTTTTTTTTCAGTTGATTTTTTTTCCTCTTCAAAATATTTTAATATTGAATTATGTTTTTCACTTGTTTTTATAAATAGATCAATGTCACTGTATTCTGACATGGGACACTGGAATTACATTGCCTGGCTAAAACTTCTCATTACGTGTGTTCATGTGTTGAAATTAATGGTAAAATTCATATTTGTTAGTCTAACGTTTGGACTTTGTCTTTAGAAGGAAATTATTCTTTGATTTCATGGTGAGATGTTATTTTACAAATTGCCAACATCTATTGAAACTGTTTCATTGTAGAGAAAGCAAGCTTATTTTGAGAAGTCCAGTAATTTCTGGTAGCTTTAGCTTATTTTGTGTTACTGTAACATACATTAACATGAATGTGCTTTGACAAGTCTTGTGACCAGCAGGAGCAGAAAAGTGATTGTGTCCATCTACTCAGCACTGGTGAGTCCACACCTCGATACTGTGTTCAGTTCTGGGCCCCTCACCACAAGAAAGACATTGAGGTGCTGGAGCAAGTTCAGAGAAGGGCGAGCAAGTTCAGAGAAGGATAACCAAGCTGGTGATGTGACTGGAGAACAAATCCTGGGAGGAGAGGCTGAGGCAACTGGGATCGGTTAGTTTGGAGAATAGGAGGCTTGGGGAAGACCTCCTTGCTCTCTACAACTACCTGAAAGGAGGTTGTAGTGAGGTGGGTGTGGCCTTTTTGCTCAAGTAAATAAGGACATGATTAGAGGAAATGTCCTGAAGTTGCTCCAGGGGAGGTTTAGATTGGATGTTAGGAAGAATTTTTTTACTGAAACAGTAGTCAGGTGCTGGAACAAGCTGGGCAGGGAGGCAGTGGAGTCACCATCCCTGGAGGTATTAAAAAAATGTGCAGATGTGGCAATTCAAGATTTGCTCTAGTGGGATGGTGAGGTGTTTTTTGGTTTTGGTTGGGTTTTTTTGAGGGGTTGATGGTTGGACACAGTGATCTTACAGGTCTTTTCTAACTGTGACCATTCTGTGAAAACGTAAAATACTTATACGAGGTGCATCGAAAAAATCTGTGGTAAGGTAATAGAGTGTTGTGATTGAGTGATTTGATTGATTCTGCATCACAGTGTGAACAATGACTTGACAGTAATTTTGTAGGGTAAATATCATTGAAAAGCTCTAAAAGTAAAAGATTCAGCTGAACTTTCTGAGGTGTGATGTATCTCTACAGAGGAATCAGGATAGAGGGGAAACAAGGAGGGGAAAAAGGACCAAGCAGTAGAGACCACATGTCAAACTGCTTCAGGAGGTATTTTTCTTTGGTTGAACATATTCACAATTACTGGGAAATAAAATTTATTGCAAAATCATCACTTGATTTTTTTACCTTATTTCCTCTTCTACCTTTCTTTTACCACTTGCAGACTACAAAGGGATAAAAACTAGAACACCAGATCCTCATCATTGCTCAGCCCTCAGTGTTTCTCCCTAGAGTTGCCTTTAATATTAATCAAAATATGGCTGTATACCTACAGATACTCTACATGAGGGTACTGTGAGCATGAACTCCTTACCTTGCTGATACACTCCATGCTAAGGCTGGTCTTTCACACTTAACCAAATATAAAAACTTCTGTCTCTTTCTTGTGTGGGTTTATACACTCTTATGATATCAGCACTAGAAGTCAAAGAGAATTTTTTTCTTTTATTTCTTATTGCTTGAGACAGAGCCAGTTGTACCTTATCAGAACTATGGATGATTTTTTTATTCTTCTAGTTTATTTGTTGGCCTTAGGCACCATAATACTACTTGCTTTGAGCATCTTTACAGAGTCCGTTGGCAGGCTTCTACAGGCTATCTACAGGTGAGCTTGTCCCCTGAGAGTCAATATAATTTGTTAGATCTGCTGTTTATGCCAGAGCCAATACATATCTTTTAATTAAATCTGGCCTTTAAAATGACACATTCAGTGAGGAGAATTCCCTATGGTTTTTGAATTTTGAAAGAACCTTATTTGAAATTGTATCTAGCTTGCATGAGCAGAAACTTTTCATCTAGTTTTCCCTGTAAAAGTTTGCCAAGGTCATCCATGGACAGAACATTGAACATTATTGATGAGTTTGCTCATAGAGTTTTAATGTTTTATAAAAAGTAGTGTAGAAAAGGGTATTGAACTATTGGTATAAGCAAATGAAAGCTTCATGCAAACTGTGTTTCATAATTTCTGAACTTCAGAATACTGTGTATAGTTGAGTGACCATAATGAAACCTTCTAGGACTTAGTATTTCTTACATTTTAATTTAAACAAAGGGTGAAATTTGAAAAATAATGTTCCTTTCACTGAATAATGTTTCCAACAAAATCTTTTTAATTTTTTTATCTTTCATTATTCCTAAATCTCAAGGATTGTGGAAGAGGGGAGGGAAGTGAGGTAATCATTCTCACTATACAATACAATTTAAATAGCAAATAATAGAAAGAGGTGAATTTTCAACTGCAATTTGAAAACATTTCTACTCAAAAGGTATCTTAATTTCTAAAAAAGACAAATAGGGAGAAAACAACTCTCATTTCCCTTGAATATGTATTACACGTTCCATTTCATACTATTGATGTGGTGGTGTACTGTTGAGAGAGAGCCACATGTTCCTCTTGGAGAGCAGAGAAGATGAGACTCCTGGTAAGCAGCTCAGTGTACTTGACCCTGAGTTACACGTTGCTTTTCAAAACAACACAAGGTATTGTTTGCTGCTGCCTTCAACATCTACAGTAACTTGTGATTCACCCTGTGCTCTTCACAGCACATAGTACTGAACAAACATAAGCTCTGACAACTTACGGAAGTCTGGAGTGTTGAAATGCAACACAGCAAGAGCATCTCTTCTTTTTCGTTGTCTATGATCAATCAGTTCTTTCATTATAAATATTTTAAACATTAATTGTGTCAGCCTAACACCCACTCTGTGAAACTTGCTGGTATTTACCAAACTAAACATTTTCTTGCAATTATTTATTTTGTTTCAGACAATCAAGATCTGTAGCTTAAAAATCTGATATTCTCCTGTCTGGTTCTTTACATCATTTTAGATGTAATGGATATCACAGGATTATTTCTGTGAAATATATCTGTGAAACTTCTCATAGCAACAGTCACTGGCATGGTGCTGTCCTCGAGTAGCAAAGGAAAGAAGACTGTTTTCATGAGTTCTTTCATAGTCAGTCTTTTCCTGGTAACCGAAACAAAGTGTCTGAGTTAATACTGCTGACTTTGTCAGCTATATCCAAATGAATCTTCTTATGTCTATACATTCTGTGAGTATCATATGGGATAGTCTTCCATAGATAACATATAGTAGAGACTGTTGATGCTGAAGTTTTATTTTATGGTTAAACTTAACTGTATTTCTTGTTTGGTTTAGATTTTAGCTTTGGTCAGAATGAGTGCATACTCTGGAAAGTTGATTTTTAATGCCACAATTCTGAATAGGAGTTTAGAATATTTAGTTGGATTATGCTATACCAATGCTGGTATGTTAATTATGAGAGAGTTTTTATTTTTGTCTCTGCAAAAGGCTGTGGCACAATCTCCATCATTATCATAAATGTAACTTGATATCCCTAAAAATGACTTGTAAACAAGGTCTTACTTCAAAAGGGTAGAATTCACACATACATTACTGTGTTTGTATTTTATAGCATTGGACTAGATGATCTTGAGATGTGTTTCCAACCTCAAATATTCTGTGATGATGTGGTTTTCCAGAATTTAGGATATACCTTATCAATTAATTTCTAGTAATACTTTCAATATCACATTGTTTGAGGGAGGTTTGAAAACTGCCTTAACGATCACAAATACTTCAGTCAATTTTTTGTCAAGTCCTCTCCTCTGTTAAGGGCTCTCTTCCACATGGATTCTCTGTAAAAAGCAGCCATAGCTTTTCCTGTAAAGGCATTCATGACAATGCACTTTTCTGTGGATCCCAACACTTAATCACATAAAATTGACAGTGTAAAATTAAAAAACTAAGTAACAAGACAGACGTAAAATTTGAAACCAAATTTTATTTATACTAATAGTCAGGGACGTATGTATTTCGAAACTGAAAATTTAAATCAGGTCCCACAGGTATCTGACCTTATCACTGAACTTTTTTTGAACTATCAATTCTAAATATTTTAATTATATTTTAATGCTGTGTTGATACTCTGCTTAATATCACCTTGTGTACAAGTTTAAACCAAAAATTTAGCTCCCCTTTCCTATGTTGCTTCAAAGACAAAGTAGTTCCTCAGTCTGCAAAATTTCATAAGTACCTCTATTTGAGGAGATTAATACCCTGACAACAGTAACTTCCCCTTCTGGAAATATGGGCCTGCACAAAGGTAAGTATCAAGGTGTTCTGTCCAGACTGTGTTTAATGACTTGTCACATTTTAGTCATGTTTGAAGGAAAAGATGACACATACTACCATGAATAGAGTCAAAATAACCATTGTACATGGTTAAACAAATAAAAAAGAGCATTCTTTGATTTAAGTACAATATTGATTTAAATGTCATGTTGATTTCAGTTGGAGAGAATCCCAGGGTATGTCCTGTCCTCACTGATTTTGTGTGTGGGAATGAGAATTGCATAGAGTCTCGGTTCATCTGTGATTATAAACCAGACTGTGAAGACCTATCAGATGAAGCTGACTGCAGTAAGTATTTCTTTGTGTACTAATGTAATCTCCAGTTAAAAACATAACTTTAAATTCTGTAGCATAGCTTAGATGAATTCGCGCAGCTGCTCAGAAGGTAATAACAAACAGGTTGCATCGTCTCCCAACACAGAAGGTCTGCTATTTTAACATCCTCAAAGACATTTGTTATGAAAAGTAGTCAAGTGTGATTTGGTTGCAAAAGATTAAATATAAGAAAGCTCAAACCCCTCTTAAGGTCTAATATGTACTTAAGGAATGTGTCTTTCTGGAGCCTTACCTTCTCCAGGCTGAACAACCCCGACTCTCTCAGCCTTTCTTTCTGGAGAGGTGCTCCAGCCCTCTGATCATTTTTGTGACTCTCTTCTGGACTCACTCCTACAGGTTCATGTCCTTCTTGTGCAAAGGCCTTCAAAGCTGGACACAGTACTCCAGGTGAGGTCTCACCTGAGCAGAGTAGAGGGGAAGAATCACCTCCCTTGACTTGCTGGCCATATTTCTTTTGATGCAGCCCGGGATGCAATTGGCCTTTTGGGCTGTGAAAGCAACTTTGCCAGGTCGTGTCCAGCTTTTCATCTACCAGTACCCCCAAGTCCTCCACAGGGCTGTTCCCAACCCCATCATTTCTCAGCCTGTATTGATTGCCCCAGCCCAGGTGCAGGACCTTGCATTTGGCCTTGATGAACCTCATGAGGTTCACATGGGTTCACTTCCCTAGCTTGTCTAGATCTCTGCCAATGGCATTCCATCCCTCTGTTGTGTTAACCACAACACTCAGCTTGGTGTCTTCTATAAACGTACTGAGGGTGCCCTCAATCCCATTATCTCTGCTGTTGATGAAGATACTAAACAGCACCAGCCCAGTACAGACTCCTGAGGGGACACCGCTTGTCACCAGTCTCCATCTAGACATCAAGTGGTTGACCACTACCCTCTGGATGCTATCATCCAACTAATTCACTGTCTACAGAACAGTCCACCCATCAAATCTATACCAATTTAGAGAGAAGGATATAGTAGGTGACCCTGTCGAAGGCCTTACAGAAGTCCAGGGAGTCCAATATTCATAGCTCACTTAAGTTGAAACTAAGTTGAGATGTCAGTGTTGAATGAAAAAGCTAAGTAATCAAATTAATGTACAATAATATTTAGACTCAATTCTGCTATAACAAGTAGTTATTTAAAGCAGACCTGTCTTTCCTTTCAGAGTAATCCTGTCTTTGTGATCTGAGTTGTCTCTACTTCTTGTTCCTTTTTCTTTGTTCCTGTTGTTCCTGCAGCAAGTAGAATAACAGTAAGATGTTACTCTATCACAAAACAGCGGACAAAATCCAGTCTATTTTTTGCAGTCTTAGTGAATAGAGACAAAATTTGTGCCTAGATATTCTTCACTGATGGTATTTGAGATGGAAGGACACAACTCAAATTTAAAAATGTGGATCAAGTTAAGAGACTTTCCAATTCAGACATGAATCTCAAAAGCAGAAAAACACCATGCCTTTGTTCTTGCTCCATGTCTTTCTTTATTTACAGTCACTGTCTAGACCAGATTTTGGAGTCTTTTTTCTTTTAAGCAATCCATATATACAGTTCAGTAATCAGCTTAATTCTTAATCTTCAAGCTGTAGGGCCAAATTCTGCCATAATGCAACTATGATCAGAAGTAACTTTGGCAGACAAAGTAAATACATCACCTGCATCAATTCAGGAAGTCCAGGTACTCCATTGAAATCTACAAATGCTTTGTGATCCCTTGAGAATCAAAGGCATTTTCTCTTGCATGGGGTTGCTAAATGCTTTGACTGGACAGGGTTAAAAAAATAATGACCCTTTACTGGATAATGTAAATTATATTGTTTTAGCCAGACAGCAGACTTAAAATCTGGAATGCATGTGAAGATGTCACTATGGGAGATTTAACTTGGAGTACCTCTGTCTTTCCTGTTTTTAAGAGTAAATAACAGCTCTGAAATGCATACACTGAAACTAATGTCTCTATTTCCTGTTTCTACCCCCTGCAGCGCTTTACGTTCCAATGAATTTTGTGAGTCATAATCATGGAAATGAATCTACATTGAACAATAACATTAAAAGACTAGCTTTTTTGTTTTTCATGTGCATTCAAAGAAAATACAGATTTTAATCAGATATATTTCTTGTATATAATATTAATGGTTTTTTTAATGAGCAAAATGGTATAGACCTACCAAAGACACAGTAAGTCTGAACTGCTGTCTGAAGTAAACTGCTTGGTAAATATATTCAGACAAATCTTGAGGCACTTGATTTTTTTCTGTAAATCGTTCCAGTAAATATTCTGTAGCTTCATTGTGGGAGGGATGTCCTGTGTTGTCTGGAATGACTGTGATAGCATCAACTCTCTTCTTAGGCAGGTAATAGATGGAAACATTTCAGGCCATACGTGATATTGAATCACAGTAAAGCAATACAGTCTTTGCGATACTGCAAAAAAAGATTTTCCAAGGGAAGAAAAAAAAATTGATATTGACTTTAAATAAATACAGTGAAATATGCTTTTATTGTAGATAGAAAGGCTGCGGTTACATCAAAATGTTTTCATCAGTCTATTCTTGCTATTGCTGCAGAACTGACAAAATATCAAGGTAACAACAGAGGAGAGATACTGTAATCTGGCATACAGAATACCCAGATAAACCTCAAGTATATTTTCCTATCTTCTATATCTTAGTTCCAACAAATGAGGCCTCACATTTGGATAAACACACCCTGAGAGTATATCTTATAGATGGGAATAAACAACATTAATGGGTATAGAATACTTTTTAGATATGGAAACCTAATTTTTTAATGAAGAGACAACATGAGCTGCTTAGTAGAACAGGCACAGAAAAAGCCCTTCACAGTCCAACCTGCCCCATCACAAGTGGATATGGCCACACTTGTCTGCAATTTTCTCCTTTTCTCTGAACTTAAAATCTGAGCTTATTTCACCCTCTATGATAGTTTTATACTAGCGTAACTCCAAAGAAGCAAATGGACCATAATCTACTCAGCAGCACTTCCTCTGTGCAGGATTTATAACAGAATCTGGATTAAGTGAATTGTGTCCAAGTAGTCTGTTGGACCTTATTTTTATTTATTTTTTTTTTAAATAAACTCAGTGAAATTACTTACTCTGTACTTTACTCAATCTAGACAGGCAAAATTTTCATTCTCTTTCAGTAACTCGCTGGAAGTACTGAGGTGAAAAAAACACACATGAATGCAGTTTTGATTTTCATCAGTTGCAGCCAATTATATACCCAAATTTGATTGGCAGCAAACTTCAGTGTTGATGAACTAACTGGAAGAGTGCTTGAATTATGAAATAAGAGCAATTTTTCAAACAAATTAAACAATCCTCTTCTGATTGTTTCTAAATATGCTCTGTTGGCCCATAAAATAAAAAGTACCCTGCAGATCCAGATATGTCAGATTACTCTATCAACCCTGTAAATAATGCACTTAAATATATATTGATAATTGCCTTCTGAATGCACTGTTAAAATATTAAGGTAAAATTCCTGAAGTCAGGTAATCTATTATTAATAGTATATATTCCAAATGCATTTGGACTTCAATCTTGTTAGAACTGTGTGAGAAAACTGTAGTTGTTCCAATTAATGGATTCCCTTATTTGCGTTACCTGCATACCAGTGTTTGGTGTTGGAGTTGGGCTCTATTAGGCTTAAATATATGATGCTTGTAATGCAGCATCAATGTGGATTCTTAGCGCATTTGTGTATTCCTTTCATGATTCCAGAAGGCCATGCTGTGAATAGCACCAGTGCAAGCACAGAACAGTTGAGGTAGGAAAGCACCTCTGGAGATCATCTAGTTCAACCTCCTGCTTGAAACAGAGTCCACTGCAATAGGTTGCCCAGGGCAGTGCCAGTTGGATTTTGAATATCTCCAAGAATGGAGACTCCACAACTTCTCTGGACAACCTGTGCTAGTATTTGACTGGCCTTACAGTAAAAAAACCAGATTTTATTAACCTTAAAAAGTGCTTCTTGTACTTCTGCTCATTTCCTCTTGACCTGACGCTGGGCACCACTGAGAAGAGTCTGGCTTTGTCTTCTTTACACCCTCCCAGCCAGTATTTATACACACTGATAAAATCCTACTGAACCTTCTCTTCTCCATGCTGAAAGGTCCCAACTCTCTTTGTCTCTTCTCACAAGAGGTGCTTCAGTCCCTTGCAGTAGAGCAAGAGTACAGTACATTCCAGAACAGTACAGATCTTTCTCCTAGCATTCAGTGGGATATATGTTATTCAGTGCATCAAAATCATTTTTCTAAGATATTCATCCTATACATTTGGTTAAGGTGACACATTTTAACAGAAAAGCAGGTCTACAGGGCTACAGTGCTTGTGGAGATCTTGGACGTATGAAACATTTTTATGATAATAAGTTATTTTTGCAAAGAGGGCATCAGGTGTTCTTGTAGTATTAAAGTAGAAAATAGAAGAACAAAACACAACATAAAAAAAAACAAACCCAAAACAACAGATTACTAAAAGGTAATTAAATTTATTCTCTTTATCTGTATCCTTTACACCTAGATAATGATATATAAATAGTTTTATTTTGATGTTGCAGAAACAGTCTGTCCTCAAATTCATTTGAGGTTCTGAAATAGTCACCGTCAAACCTCTTTCTAAAATGTACAACTGACTGTGATGTTTCATAGCCTTTTCCCAGAGTCCTCTCACAGGGGTAGTCCTCACTTTCGCTCAGCAATTGTGTAACTGCCTCTGCTTTATAGCAAGAAAAAGACTTTTAGAAACCAAGGAAGAGTTTGTGATGTTAAGTAACATCACAAATATGTTTTGGGAGTTTTTCATATAATTTGTGTCTACCACAGCATTTGTGTAATTTTTTTGATTATTTACTTTTCCAAAGTCACTTGAAACATCAGAGGCAGATCTAGAAGTAAATTTAACAAAGCTCTTTTGAACTCAGTTAGTGTCCTAAACACTAGAACTTCTCTTTCATCATAAAACTGTCTTCATGTATAATACTCACAATGATTAACCAACCAATGTTCATGAAAAACCCCAGTGTGGAAGTGGAGTCCAGTATTGTTAGCTATTTGACTGGGAATCATTCTGTTTGTTCACCTTGAATAATAACTAAAATAGGTGCAGACGTAGCTTTGCCTTCAAGACTGCCATGGGCATATATCTGTGATAAAATTTAAGGCTGTTAATACCTGCTCAGAAAGCAAAGGGTGATTTTTTTCTTTCCTCACTAGCTACCACATTATTTCAGTATGTGGAACACAGGGAAGCATAGCAGTATCTGAACAGAATCCTTTCTATTACCATGTATCATATGTTTATTATAGCCACTTACATATAAGACCTGAGGTGATAATTTACTACTTGCTGTATTTTCAGGTTACTACACAAGTATTCCTGGAAGCTGTAACTTTGAAGCACAAGATCAAGAATGGACCACTGTATGTGCATTAACACAAGATCCTAGTGATGATTTTGACTGGAGTGTTAGCAACAGGGCTGTCATGGGAAAAATGGGTCCTGATACTGACCATACACCAGGTATTGGCATATGTCCTACATCACTTTTAGGAAAATGAGTTATTCACTGAATTAAAAAAAAAAAAAAAAACCAACCAAAAAAACCCCCATAGATTAAAGTCAAGATAACAGCAAATCTCAGAGTGATCAGATGAGATTTTTGTGTATTAAGGTAACTCATAATGAGCAGTTCACAAAGCAGTTCTAGCAAGCATTTAAAATGTTCATTTTTATATTAAAATTACACTAGATGATATGCCTCACATTTTAACATACAGAGTCCTGTCATTTATACTATCTAGGAACTTACAGTCCTGTCTGAATGCAAAACCAAACAGCCTGGTATTGTAGCCAATCTTTTTAATCCTTGTTTCAGCAGCACTGTAATTTTATTGATTTCCATCATAAATGTATCAACCTCTATTTGCAAAGTGATTAGCTTTCCTTTTCAGGAGCTTTAATGTTTATAAAACCTATCTTAATTTCCAGGTAATCAACAAAGAAGTTAGTACTCAATGTAGAAGTAGCAGAATCTCTACTGCTTTTCTCTTGAATTTTTAAGTAGCATGATCTTCAGATTTATATTTTTTTGGTGTTTCACACTTCCAAAATCAACAGAGATGTTTTATTAGCAGGTGGCTATAATAATTTCAGTCCTACTCATTTATTCTCCCTTTTCCTTTAGCGGGTTCCTCAGGAATGCTCACCTGATCATGAGGGAGCTGCTTACCTGCCACAAATCACAGTTTTTCATTTTAGAGAAAGCAGACATCCATGCTAGTTTGCGTTGCTATTGCAGGCTGTAAATGTGGAAGTTTGTTCCTCTTGGAAAAGGACAGAACAGACAGGTAAAGGTAGAAACTATTGCAGCTGTCCCAGGCAAGCTGTTCCCTGCAAATCAGTAGTCTGACTTGCTTTCTTGCTATTCCTTTGATGCAGTGTGATGACAAAACAACCAGCAGCCCTTGGTTCCTCAGAGAGATTTTCTGTGCTTTTCCATTTCAGTTTCTCTCATTTAATTGGTTCTTCTTTGCTTCTGTGAAATTACCCAGCAATTGTAAGAAAAACAAAGTTAATAAAAAGCAAAGCAAAAGGAAAACAAAATTAGAGGAAATACGTTAGCAAAATCACCCAGACTTGTAATTTACTTGTAAATTAACTGTGCAAGATACATGCACATTAGCTACAGAGAAATTACTTGTCGGAATTCCCAACAGCCTAGATACTGATGACCTGTAATGTCCAAAAGTATCTGTCACCCCATTCCAGACCCAAATCTAATTCCTTGTTCCAAACTCATTACCTCTAGTTGTTAAGCATATAAATTCACTTCACAGAGCATGCAGGCCAGTATAACAATAAAATGAAACCTGTGATATTATGCCAACTTTGTATTAAGCATAATAGCACAACTTTGTGTGGAGAAACCTCATATTGGTTTAAAAGTGTCTTACATTGCTTCATCTAGCAGAACTTAAATTGGTATTACAGTTTTCAAATGAATAGAAATGATTATTTGAAGAAAAAATGCATCAGTTTAACAAAATTAATTTATTGCGTTAGTACCTTCTCTGGGAGGATATTAAGCTTTTTATTTTAAACTAAAGACTTTCAGTGATAAATAACAACTATATTTCACCTGTTTTCTTCAATCTGACCAGTGAGTAGCTTATGCTGGTCTCAAATTTAAAAATATTCCTTTCCATACGTTTTCTTCTCAAATAGTTCTGTCTTGCTTAAAACCAGGACATTTTCAACCTTTTACCACTGCATCCATGAGCTATTTAAATATTCAGAGATGCAGCTGATCAAGTGCAGAACATTTCAACTGCAAAAACTTCATTCATATGCAAAACTAAACTTGTTTAACTTTTTCTGTATATCATACATATATCATTTTCAATATATCTTATGTGTCAAGGGAGTCAAGCACTTTAGACTTCCAGTTTGCTGGTCGGGATGCAACTGTATGAGACCATTCTATTTATGAAGAATATAGTATCTATGTCATTAGAGTCTTTCAAATAGTTGTTTCTCTCCTAAGAAAATTTACATTTCTCAAAAATATTGAGGCATAACGTAATACCCACATAACTTCACCTGAAAACATCATCTCAAACAGGATTGCTTCAAAGACAGCAAGAGAAACTAAGAACATTTGCTTGATAGCCATTGCAATTCACAAATAGTCCGAATTCTGGCTTTCCTTTGACTGAGATCCATAGTGAATAATTCTCACACAAGGAATTATCCTTTGCAGGTCTGTAAGAATGGTGTGTGTTTGATAACAGTTGGAAAGCCTGTTACATAGCTTCATTCTGTGAGCGAAAAACTTAGTTGCAATCAATTTTAGGTAGAAATAACTGCAGTTCACTTCAGATGGGAAATAATTTTTGATATTTTCACCTCAGCCCAAGTAAGGCTGACTCTTGAAGTAACACAGCAATGAGCAGCTTTCTAGTTCTGCTTTATTAAAATCCATATACTGCCACCTAACTGATAAGTTCTAGTTTGTACTTCATATTGATCTTACAGCTGAAAAATACCTTATTTTTATTGTAACACAGATTTCTTTTTAGTGATGGAAAGGTTGTAGGAGAATGAAAGAATTGGTCTTTTGGATGTTAAAATGAGGCTGCCAGTTGGGGGTCTTTTATCAGTCTGTCAGAAAATGTAGCGATCATGTCTCAGCATATGATGCTGATATTATTTTAATAATTAGTCAATATAGGGAAAAGATATGTTTTAGAAATAAAGTTGGCTCTATCACTATCTGTTTTTTTTACAAATACTTCCTTTCTTTCCAGAATAGCAATTAGTTCATTGAACATTTCTTCTGTGCATCTACCTCAAGACCATCACAATTGCTTCTTTTTTACAATCATATCTTCTTAAAAGTTACTTCCCACACATATGTATAAATCATATACCTAATTCTTCATGAATCTGCATTGAATTATTTTACCTTAATGCAGAATGAGATTTGAGAAACTTGAGATTACAAAGCGTATGAAACTGCACTCTTAGATTAAGCTGCCAAACAAAGGAGCTCATATTTGATGGGTGGCTATACAGCCTCAGGGCTTCATTGTGTTCCTTACTGCCGTGCTACATGACAGGGAATTTTCATGGGTAAGAGGTATTAGCAAAGGTGCTCCTGACTCCTGCAGTATCAACTTTCAGACTGATCCTTAGAATTTGTGTTTCTATTTGCAATAGGTTTTTATTATTATTTTATTAATAATAATATTACTTACAGTATAAATTTTTATAGCATTTCAATATTAATATTTTATTCAAATATGAATCAAGTATTTACACAAGAGTAAAAAGGGCAGAGTGAGTTTTGAGGAAGATTATGTTAATATTGTATGTAAAAACCAGAAATGCACAAAGCATGTACAGGGAAGATCTCTGTTCAACCAAGGTAGGGTATACATGTGTGTGGTAAAAGATACCAGTATCTCTGTGTGTAAAAACATTTATGTGATGAAGCATAAAGTAGTATTGTAAAACTATAACTGTGTTGTTTCTTTTTTTTGTGTGTGTATTAAGGTAAAGGACAGTATTTTTTATATGTAAACTCATCTGCCCAGAAGGAAGGAAACAGAGCAAGGATAGTTACCACTGAACTCTTCCCAGCTAACCTCGGGGTCTGTAGGGTTCGGTTTTGGTTCTGGATGTTTGCTTCTAGGCAAACAGGAGTCTTAAAGGTAAGAGAAAAAGCATTTCTAATGTATAAAGACATAGAAATATTTGTAGTGCTTTACTAGTATTTGCATTTCTGTGTATCGAGTGAGCAAAATCTTGGAGTTTACATTAGGAGTGCTGCATCACAACTTCACTGCAGTTACAGCTATATACATTTTTTTTGTCAGTAAGATCAAGTGACAATTCTGTTGTAGTTTTCATTCCACTTGAAGTCCTTTTGCTACATATGTGAGAATTAACATTGCGTATTTGACTACCATACTTAAACCTACCAAGCATCAACACAGTTCTTTGCATTTTTAACATGAAACACGGGCAGTTTTCAATGTTTAGGACAAATCCAAGATGTGGTTTATGATAAAAAATTTACACATATTAATGTTAACATGTATCGAATGTGTTTGAGTAAAATAACTGGAAATAAAGCACTTAACCATTAAATGTAGCTCAAGCTTTCATGAAAATATCTTCTTACTGTTCCCCAGGTATCCTTAATGGGTACCCTAGTAGAAGTCCAAGCAGTGATGTGAACCTTTGGAAAACTCATTTCACGTGGCTTACTGAATAAATGTGTTACATAGTGCCTTTTTTAGAGGTCTGGACAAGACTCCTATCAGTTGCAGTTTGTTAAATTTTAAAAACACAGGTTATGTCAGCTTTACTAGATGCAACAATACAAAAATTTGCATATACGATCGAACTCCTGAACTAAATTAGTCTATGTTAAAAGTAAGCAAGAATATTTTTGTGGTCTTGGGGGTGGTATTAAATCAGAATGTTTGTACTGCTGTTTTTGTACTCATTGTCTTTGGTCTGGTACTCCACTGTAAAGAAAAATCATTGCATGTTTTCATGAGATTATAGTGCAATTCAGGCTGGAAGGGTCTCAGGAGGGCTCTAATCCAACCTCCTGCTCCAAGCAGGGTCAGCTACATGATCACACCAGGTGGCTTGGGAATTTACCCAGCCTTAAGAACTTACATAACTGTAGACTACTCAACCTCTCTGGGCAACTTCTGCCACTGTTCAACTGCCCAGCATGAAAAGGCTTCTTAAATCCAGCCAGAGAATAATGTTACCTTTCATCCCACCTTTTGTCTATATTGTTTAAAGTAATTTTTCTCAGGATGGGGTTTTCATCTCAGTTTTATCTCTACCAGCTAGTTCATGGATACTCTGAGTATTATTATAAACTGAATGTTAATGAAGAAAAAAAGCTATATTACATGAAGGCAGTATAAGCAGCAGGCATTTCTGTTTGTCAAACTGATTTTAAATGAGTTATAAAATACATTATTTTTACATTTCTTTCTATTCAGTGAACAAAAATGCTCAAAATATATTCTTCTCAAAGATATTTCAGTTACTTAAGATTAATTTTTAAAAAATGTTTATATCGCAATCTTGTATTTTTATTATCTAAATACAGCTTTTAAAACACTCTGCCATATCTTCAAGTCTATTTTTCCCAGTTTACATTATTTATCCTTCCACAGACACAAAATTTGCATGTAAAAATTAAGAAAACAAAACAGAGGTAAGGGTAAAGAGCAGTTCCAGATTAAATTGAACTAAACAGCAAATAGGGAAACTCTACAAAGGAGTCTAGATAAGCTGGATTGCTGGGCCAAGGCCAACTCGATGAGTTTCAATAAGGCCAAATGCCGGGTCCTGCACTTGGGCCACAACAACCCCCAGCAGCGCTCCAGGCATGGGGAGGAGTGGCTGGAGAGCTGCCAGGCAGAGAAGGACCTGCGGGTGTTGATTGACAGCCAGATGAACATGAGCCAGCAGTGTGCCCAGGTGTCCAAGAAGGCCAATGGCATCTTGGCCTGTATCAGGAATAGTGTGGTCAGCAGGAGCAGGGAGGGGATCATTCCTCTGTACTCAGCTTTGAGGCCACACCTCGAATACTGTGTCCAGTTTTGGGCCCCTCTCTACAAGAAGGACGTTGAGGTGCTGGAGAGGGTACAGAGGTG
>WTSP01017100.1:0-20767 GCA_025331215.1 Actenoides lindsayi | reverse complement strand
CGCGGCGGCTCCCGGCCTGGAGCCGTAGCCGGTGCCCAGCGGGGCGGCGCCGGGCCCGGTGGCGGCGGCGGCGCGGGGCGGGAGGGCGGCTCCGCTCCCCCCTCTGCGGTCTCGGTTCCCATGGCGACACTTCCTGTGGCAGCCGAAAGCGGTAGTGCCGGGCAGCGCCGGGCCGGGCCGGGCCGGGCGAGCAGAGCCGCTCCGCCGGCCGGGGATGCTGCGGGACCGCGGGCCGCGCCGCTAGCGCGCTCGGCCGGGGGTGCCAGGCATGCAGGGCAAGGCCAAGCTGCTGCTGGTCCACAACGGCCGCATGGTGAGTCCCGGCCGCCCCCGGGGCGCCGGTTCCCATCCCCCGGTGCTGCCCCGCTCGGTGGCACGGCTTGGGGCTGGGTACCGGGCGGGCAGGGCCGGTGGGACCGGGTTACCGGGGAGGCAGGGGGGTGCGGAGTCGGTAGCGGGCAGGAAGAGGGATGTATGGGGCCGGGTACTGGGCAGGCGGGAGGGTGTGGAGTAGATGACGGGCAGGCAGAGGGAAGTATGGGGCCGGGTAACAGGCAGGCGAAGGGGTATGAGCGATAATGGGCAGGCAAGGGGTGTGCAGCTGGGTAGCGGGCAGGGTGCTGTGCAGCTGGGCAGTGGGCAGGCAGGGGGGTGTGGGATGGATAACAGGCAGATGGGAGCTGTGGGGCTGGGTACTGGGCAGGCAGGGCCATATGGGGCTTGGGGTTCCAAAACAGGCAGAGATGTAGAGGGATATGAGGGCAAGCAGCAGTATATGTGGCTGGGTAGCAGGCAGGAAGGGACATAGGGGGCTGGGGTAATGAGCAGGCAGGGGTTTATGAGGCTGAAACAACAATATAAGTGGGGATGTATGGCACTGGGGTAATGGGCAAGCAGTGGCATATGGGGATGGGACAACAGGAGTCAGCAGTGATAGCGTGTGTGGGGCTGGGTGGCTCAGGAAGGGCAGAGCTGTGTGGGTGTGGGCAGCGATGATGGATGGGGAAGAGCAAGGAGCTGGCAAGGTAGGGCTATGTAAGGCTGGCGTAGTGGGCAGGCAGGGCTGGATGTGTGGGGCTGGGGTAAAGAGCATGGTGGTGGCACATGAGGTGGGGTAGCAGGGACAGGCAGGGGTGAGTAGTGGAGCTGGGGTGTGTAGGTTTGGGATGGGGACAAGCAGAGGGTACGCAGGGCAGGCTGGGGTGTGTGGGGCTGGCAGGGCGGGGAGCACTGGCCAGCCAGCTCAAGGGTACCACTTCAGCGTGGCCCCAGCTGGGCAATGAGATACAGAACAGTGCAGGGTGTGCTTGGCTGGGCTTTGACTGTGGAGGCTTTGCCCATCTCCCTGCTTGCTGTGGGTCCTGGGGCACCACATCCCCGTGGCTGGTATCTGGGGCAGCCCAGAGGGTGCTGCAGGACACCCTGTCCTGCTATGCCCTTTGCTGACAGCTCTGTTGAGACCCGGTCCCTGTTTCTGTGCATTTGTCCTCCAGTAGCCCAGGCCCCAAGGAAGGAGGGAGCAGGCAGTTTGCCTGCTTGGGGCTGTGGTTGTCCTTCCTTCCCTCCCCTCCTCCCCTCCTCTTCCTGTGCCGGGGAGGGTGCTTCTCTCCTCCCCGGGCAGCGGTGGCAGGGTTCCATCTGATAGCATCTGCCCTTTCCCAATTGCTGGCCTGGCCCCAGGGCAGTAGATACAGGGGAGGCAGGAGAAAAGCTGCATACCTCGTGTAACCCCAAAACCCCTACTCACTGTCTTGGGGTTGGGAGCCCCGTGTCCTGCCCCTGCCATGGGGCAGCCTTCCTGCTTGCAGCTAACACTGGAGTGGTATTTGCCAGCAGCCCATGTCCCTTGCTACTGGGTTCAGGCTGGGTTTGCCGTTATGGGTACCTCTCCCCCGAGCTGGCAGGCACTTTGTGGCCCCTCTCACCTCTTTTCTCTCCACCCCCACAGGGCCCGGCTGTGTCAGATGGAGGTAAGGCTGTTCTTTGCTCTGGGACAGGAGGCTGGCATTGTCTGCAGGGGAGGGGGAAGCCCACAGCCGGTCTGGTGCCACGGGCAAGGAGCCAGCAGGGAGCCAGGTCCTGTGTCAGCACAGACTGTGCCATGGGCAGCTGCATGGCCAGGCCACTACAGTGCCAGGCTGAGCCCTTTGCTAGGAACTCACCATACACCCCAACGACCCGCCCGCACAGCCCTGTTGTGCCAGTCCCTCCCTTCTGGCTGTTCAGCTGGCACCCTTGGGTGCTGGGGTCTGAGAGGCTTCCTGGGGCAAGTAGAACCTGGGTACCAGCCAGCCCCGGGTTTCCTGAGGGAGTCTGTCCATCTGTCTGTCTGATTGTCCATCAGTTATCTCAGATGGCCTATTCACCCCTCTCAGCCCTGCTGCAGGATCCTTCCTGCACAGACTGCTAACAGCTGATGTTCCCACCTGCACACACAGGGTGTGCACAGTTACACCATGATATAGATAAGGGGATAAGGATGGATAGCCCAGCAAAGCAGCAGCCTGCTGCCTGCTCTGCTCCCACCAGCTTGGCCAGAAGATCCCTGCTTCCATACCCTTACCTTCTCATGCAAATGACCCTCTGCACCCAGTTGTTCACCAGCCAAGCTGGTTCAAAAGCTGGGGTTGCCCCTGGGAACTTCTGTCTTTTTGATGGAGGGGCTCTGTTTGAATGTATGGTCACTTTGGGTTTCCCTGAGGGAGCGTTTCCTCAGGGCTGGGAGCTGGGGATAACACTTTCTGTGCCCTCTTATCACTGAGTTCATTCCTTGTCATGGCCAGAGGAATGGAGAAGGTAAGTTCAGGCACCTCTACCCATCCTCCTGGCTTCCTCCATGCTGTGTGCCCTCCATGTCCCCTTCCCTTCCCAGCTGGGTGCCTTCCCCACGAATTGGCTTTGTTCCCCTGGGAGATGAGTCACAGGTGGGGTGACGGTGATACCCTGGGAAGTGGAGGACAGACAGTGCTGGCAGGGAGGGCCAGCTGTGGCATCATGGCTCTCAATCTGCCAAGGATGCCACTGAGATGCTCCTCACGTCCCCTGCCTGAGGGCTCACCAGCTCCAATCCACATGGGACAGATGAACTTGCTGCAGATACAGAGGGCTGGTGGTGATAGGGAGTGATGCTGGAGGACACCCAAGCAGCATGAACTGACCCTTTTTCTCTCTCAGAACTAAACGCCTCCAGGGCCCGTGGCAGCAACCACAGTGTGAACAGCCTGCCGGGACCACCAGGCACCTGTGGCTCTACACAGGGATCTGTGGTCAGCTGGGCTGAATCCTTCGAGACACTGCTGCAGGACCGTGTGGCTGTCACCTACTTCACTGTGAGTGACACAGCCCAGACCTCGGTCCCCACTGCTGTCCACTGTTGGCAGCTGACTGTCCCACAACCACAGTGCCAGCCAGGCCAGCAGCTCTCTCTGCCCCGCAGGAGTTCCTCAAGAAGGAATTCAGTGCTGAAAATGTCTACTTCTGGCAGGCATGTGAGCGCTTCCAGCAGATCCCAGCCAGTGACACACAGCAGGTACCAGTCTCTGCATAATCACGGTGTGGCTGAGCTTGGGTCACACAGCTACTGGGAGGGACGTGGGCAGAGGTGGTGGTGACTGTTCCTGCATTTCCCAGGGTTCCAGCAGACCCTTGTTCTGGGATGCTGAGCAGGCTAGGGGCTCTTGCAGGGGTAATAAGGAGATGGTTGTGATGTGCACCTGAAATGCCACAGCCAGGGCTGTCTGCCCCATGGAGCAGGCCGTGCTTCTCCAGCCTGGGGCTCTGCCTGTGGTCTAGATGGGGACTTATGGGGTCAGAGCCACATATGGCTGGGGGAGAACAGTTCCTGCCTTGGGCTGTACCTCCATGGAGAGGTACACTGCCTAGAGCTTACTTCTGGGCAGGGATGGCTGGTTCCAGTGTCTGTCCTGAAGCCCAGGTACTGATCTAATCTGGTGGTCCCAGGTAGGGCTTGGCCCCTCAGGGCTCAGGTGTCTCCATGGGGTGAGCCAGGGGCTCCCCACAGTGTAGCAGTGAGGAGGGGGCTCCTGGTCTCAGCCTGACCCTCCCCGCTCCCCCAGCTGGCCCAGGAGGCAAGGCGGATCTACGATGAGTTCCTCTCCAGCCACTCGGTCAGTCCCGTGAACATCGACAAGCAGGCCTGGATTGGGGAGGACATGCTGGCCAGCCCCTCCCCAGACATGTTTCGTGTCCAGCAGCTCCAGGTACGAGCAGCACCTCTGCCCCCTCCCCCCCGCCATGGGATGGGGGCTGCAGGACCGCCCTGCGCATCACCCAGCATCGCTGCTGTCACTGTGGGGCTGTGCCGTGGGGCAGTGCCTGTAGCGAGCTGTAGGTGGGCAGGGGTCTTAAGTACACGCTTCCTCCCTTTGCAGATCTTTAACTTGATGAAGTTTGACAGCTACACGCGCTTCGTGAAATCCCCGCTCTACCAGGCCTGCCTACGAGCAGAGAGCCAGGGGCAGCCCCTGCCTGACCTGCGGCCCCACTCCCGTAGCAGCAGCCCCCCACCTGACCTCAGCAAGGTGAGTGGGGTGGGAAGGGGGGGATGGAGCCAGGGACCTGTCCCTTTGATTAAGAAAAGTGTTGGGCCCCTTCCCTGCTGCCTGGAGCAAACCCAGCTCCAGGCTGAGGACAGAAAAGTGGTCAGGGGACTGGGGAAAGAAAAGGGGCAGCCTTATATGTCCCCATGCTGAGATTCTTCTGTCTTCGCTCCAGAAGTCAAAGCTGAAGCTGGGCAAGTCCCTGCCACTGGGCGTGGAGATAGCAGGCAGTGGTGCCAACCGCAGCCCCCGCCGGTCCTTCAGGAAGGGAGAGCGGCGGGAGCCCTCCTGGGCAGGTAGGTGCTGTGCCAAGTGGGGCAGAGGCCATGCCACCCCAGAAGGGGTGTCTGCAGTCCCCATCACCATCCGTCTGTCCTAGACGGAGGAGAAGGCGGTGGGAGTGCCATGATGTGGCGGGAGTCCCAGGGCTCGCTCAACTCCTCGGCCAGCCTGGACCTGGGCTTCCTGTCCTCAGCCAGCACAACTGCCAGCCCCTGGACGGAGGTGAGTCGTCACCATGCCAGCCCCATGGCATCACACTGCCACCAGCCAGGCTCATCCTGCCGCATCCCTTCCTCAGGGCCATCGGAAGAGCCTGGGAGGCAGCGAGGCGGAGCTGCCAGCCAAGCCCATGAAGTACTGCTGCGTGTACCTGCCCGACGGCACAGCCTCGCTGGCCTCTGTCCGGCCCGGCCATTCCATCCGTGACATGCTGGCGGGGATCTGCGAGAAGCGTGGCTTCAGCCTCCCCGACATCAAGGTCTACCTGGTGGGGAATGAGCAGGTAGGGCAGGCAGGGGGAGAGGGGTCCTCTCAGACAGACCTTCCCTGAGCTGAGACCATGTGCTGCTCTGCTTGCTCTCTCCTGATGCTTTGGCTCTTGCAGAAAGCTCTGGTGTTGGACCAGGAGTGCTCTGTGTTGGCAGACCAGGAGGTGAAGCTGGAGAACAGGATAAGCTTTGAGTGAGTGAGAGCTTCAGGGCTGACACTGTTGGCCGTATGTGTCTGGTCCACATCACATGTGGCCACCCACAGTGCCCCACACCCAACCCCCCAGGCAGTCCCAAGCACCCCGGCTGTGCCCCTGCCTGTCCTGCCTGTCCATGCATGCCCACAGCCAGCCTCTCTCCCCCTCCGCAGCCTGGAAATCTCCTCCCTCAATAAGACCATCCGTATCACGGCAAAGTCAACCAAGCGCATCCGGGAAGCGCTGCAGCCGGTGCTGGGAAAGTACGGCATGAGCATGGAGCTGGCACTGCTGCGGCGGGTGAGGGCACGCGCCTCGCTGGGCACAGCCCCGGCCTCCTGCAGCCAGGATGCTGGGGAGCCGGACCCTAGGATCGGGGAGATGGACCCCGGGATCGGGGCTCAGGCCAGGGGCTGAGCAGTGTGACCAGCAGTGGGGGCAGCGTGGAGAGTCACCAGTGTTTGAGATGGGCTGTGGCACCCCACCATGGGCTGGGAGGGACCGATGGGTGTGCTCTGCACTGTGTAGCCCATGACTCGGCAGGGTCTGGCCAGGGATCTCAACAGGTCCTCAGCCTGGCTGCCTTTGCCATGCCCAGTGAGGGTGACGCTGCCTGGCTCTTCCCATTGCAGCAAGGTGAGCTGGCCACCCTGGACCTGGAGAAGCTGGTCAGTACAGTGGCTGCTCAGAAACTCGTCCTGGAAATGCCATCAGGTAAAGTGTCCTCCCCCACAAGCCGTGTCCCCCACAGAGAGCTCAAAGGGCCAGGCTGCTTTCTGTTGGCCATGGCTTCTCCTCCCTGGGATGGGTTCCATCCTGTCACTGTCTGGGCCAGGACTGGGGTGCTGGCATGGGGCACTGAGCATCGCTTACCTTGCAGGCACACGAGTGATGGACAGTGCTGAGGCTGCAGCTGCCCCCTCCCCGCTCCGGAGCGAGGTGAGCTCAAGATCCCACAGCCCCGGTCAGAGATGCCCCCATAGCTGCTGCTGTGGTCCATGGAGAAGGTCTGCCCTGCTGCGATCCCAACACATGCCATGGGGCTGGGCAGCAAGTGCCAAGGAGGGAGCCAGGCTATGGGAGGGTGATGAGGATGTGGGCTGGGGGAGCGCTGCCTGCCTGCCCTGTCTCTGAGGCCTGGGCTGCCCATTGCAGGAGGGAAGCCCAACGGGAGCAGAGCCCAACACACTGTGGGAGATGCCCTCCTCCTTCTCCCGGCCCCGGTCTTCAGCTGCCACGAACCTGAACCGCCGCACGTATGACCTGGAAGGTGAGACCTGGTGTGTCTAAAACCTGAGGGGCTGAGGCAGAACACAGCGTGAGGGCTGCAGGCCCCCTGGTCTGCTGGGGAGGGGTGCAGGGTCCCATAGGTGCTGTCATAGAGCAGGGAGGAGATGCAGGTGCTGTGCCTGGGACATGTTCAGGGTCATGTCAGGTGGAGAGTGCAGCCAAGACGTGAGGACAGGAGCTGGAGTGCTGGGCTCAGGTGCATGACCTGCATTTCCCCCAGGGCTGGTGGAGCTGCTGAACCGTGCCCAAAGCTGCCGGGCCAACGACCAGCGTGGGCTGCTCTCCAAGGAGGACCTGGTCCTGCCTGACTTCCTCCAACTCCCTGGGCAGGACAACAGCGCCTGTGAGGGGTCAGATCAGCCTCATGCCCCTCACCCAGGCTCTGATGGAATCAGCCATCCTCAGTCCACAGAGCCCGTGACAGCTCAGCCTCCAGTTGACCACGAACTCCGATGAGTCCTGCTGCACGTCCACACCCAGTGCATGGTACCCTCAGGCCATGCCAAGGTTCAACACAGGGCCCAACTGTCCCCTGCCCTGCACTGCCGACACTGCCTGGACTGCAGATTCGTCCACGTCCTGTCTTAAACTGTCGTGTCGTGTCACTGTGAGTGGTTGAGCAGCTGCCATGCCCCTCGGTGGGGTCACATCCTGGTGCATGTCAAGGGAGTCCTGTACATAGTTTGAACCACCGTTGCAAAGCACTTTGCAATGTCCCACACATTCCTGGCACCATCCTGCCCAGTGCCTCTGCCTGCTCTGTCTGTGGCAGAGCTGCCCACCCAGCAAAGCCTGTCTGTGCTGGGCTGGCACAGCCCTACTGACTGTTTGGGTGGGGACAGCACCCTTCCAACCGAAGGGTGTGCAGGATAGAGAGGGTGGGTGGGGTGGCCAAGCAGGCTCCAGTCCCAAAGCCTGGTGCTGTGGGCAGGCAGGGTCAGGAGGAGAACATGCGTCCGGAGCTGAGGACTGGATCTGATCCCTGACCCCACAGGAACAGGGCTTCCCCTGTTGTTGATATGCAGGTCTGCTCTTACTGGGGAGGGTGAGCACGGCCCTGCTGGCCTGTGCCCTGGTCAGGTTGTTACCGTCTGCATTGTGTGAGCGTGGCTGGGCCTGATCCTGCTACAGTAGCACTGCTATCGTGGAGCAGGGCACCTTGTTCCTGCCCCAAGCAGACAGAGGCAGAGCCAGCTGGTCCTGCCCAAGAAGCCATCCCCATCCTCACAGGGAGGCCCAGTGTGGGCAGCTGCTGAAGTGGCCCACAGGAGCAGATCCCTATAGGTCTGAGCAGATCCCTGTAGGTCCTTTGCCTCAGCCTGTCTGAGTCTGCGGGTGCTCAGTCCTTGGGGACAGGCCTGCCTGGTGTCAGAGGAATGCAGCACCCCTGAGTGCTGAGCATCTCATCCTGGTGTGCGGGTACCCAGTGTGTGCCCACCCTGGCATCCCTGCCAGCAGCTACACTGGGCTGTAACCTTGAGTCCAGCTCTGCCAGACCTGGCTGTGCCCAGCAGATCTGCATCCCCAGCAGCCCCATGACCCCGGAGGTCCCAGACACCATCTACGATGGAGACAGCCCCTTAACAGCAGCCAGGAGATCCTTCCGTCATCTGCATGTGCTGGGGCCCTTCCTGGCTGTGCCCTGGGTCACCATTTGGTCACCACTGCTGATCCAGAGGCAGAGAGGTGGCCCAGGGACAGGGGCCATGGCCATTCAGCCCACACTGCCACGGCCAGCTGCAGCCCCACAGCCCTGGTCAGAGCCCCGCTTTGTCTCCATGGTGCTACTCAGTCCCATCTGTGGTGTGAAACCAGGGGATAATAAAGAGCATTGCCTGGACACGTGTCCCTCTCCTTCCGCCACAACCAAGGCCAGACGGTGCTTTTCCCAGCAGCAATGTCCCCTCAGCCCCCCCATATACCACAGAGACCCCTGAGGCCAGGGCAGGAGCTCCAGTGCCACCCTGCTCGGAAGCAAGGGGCAGTGCCAGGAGCTTGTTTTCCCAGCACTGTAGATGATGCAGGGGAAGCTGCAGGGCCAGCATGGCCAAGGACTTCAGCCTTGACCCTGTCAATGAGTGACAGCTGGAGCTGCCAGGGCCTCGCTGGGTTAATGATTGTGAGGGCAGCTGGACAAGAGCCCCCAGGCATGGGGCAAGTGCGGACACCACCTCCTGCCCACCACAGCTTGGAGCAAGGGCTCTGCGGATGCCACTGGCTGCTCCCTCCAGCCCTGCAGAGGCAGGACATGTCCCCTGCTGTGACACCTCCAGGACATTCAGTGCCATCAGTGTGTGACTCAGTGGAGGCTTGGTGATGCTCCAGTAAGCGTCAGGGATATCCCCAGGCTGTCTCTGAGTACCCTGGGGTACCTGAGGGATCTCCCCTGGCTCCCCCCATACAACTGCAGCTGGCTTGTCCACAATGATGGGTCCTGGGAGTGCCTGATCCCAGAGGCAGCTGCATGGCCCCTCTGTGCCCACTCCCCACAGGCACGGGGGCTGGAGAGGCCTTTGGTCCCTGGCTCTCCCCTAGGCAGACCTGGACACAAGCTGGCCCTGCGCCTTGCAGATGGATGGAAACTTGGCCAGAGATGTGTACACAGTGGGTAATGATAAACGGCACCAAGGAGGTGATGACGACAACACTGGTGTCACTCTGCTCCTGCCCACTGCAGCATCACGCATGCTGGGGAGATGACCCACTCAACCTCTGCAGCACTGCTGGCTGCTCTGCACTGAGCCACTGGCATGGGCTGAGCCGGGCCATGTGCCACCAGTGATGGGATACAGGGACCGCACTGGTTCTGATGTAACCCACCATCAGTGCCCTGGAGGTGAGGACAGCATATGCCCTGAGTAGAGCCGGGTCCCTCACAGCTGTCACTCAGATGGCTCTGAGGATGATGGAGGTGCGTGTGGCCTCACCCCCAGTTTGGGACACCCCGGTGGCACCAGCACTGAGCCCTTCTCCTTCTTCTCCTGCTCCCCCTCCTCTTCCTCTTGTGTAGGGGTTGAAGCATGCAGCACCAAGTGAGGGAGAGCTGAGGCTGCTCCAGCATCACTCTGGCTTCGCTCCCCACTACACCAGCTACCACCCACCCAGGGCAATGCCGAGCCTCGGGCAGGCGAGGCAGGGAGTGTCGGCGGCACAGTACCCCGGAGGCACATGCCCCATCCTGCCCCGGGACCACAGCTGATGCAGGATGCCATGGGGTTACCCATTAACTGCAGGAATTTCTGGGGAGGAGGTGAGCAGTGAGCGGAGGCGAGGGGCAACGCGGGGCTCCTTAGACTTTGCTCTTGGCATGCGTATAAAGGACCTTGGTGCCCCACGGGCCACTTCACTGGAGGGACGCGTGGATGTGGCATGTGGACATGGCCCTGCCCTGACTGCCCAGCCAGCCCCAGGTGAGCAGGAGGCTGTCGTGTCCCTAGCCATGTCCCCATACCCTCCCTGTGTCCCCTGCCTGCACTTGCAGGTGCTCACTGAGGTGACACAATGGCAGCTGGTGGCCTTGGGGACCACTGAGTGATGGGATGGTCCTCGGCAGCGCCAGCATGGCGGGGATCTGGGGAGCCAGTGGCGGTCAGTGCAGTGTGGCTGCGGCTCCACTGTGGTGACACGCGACCACCTCTGCCCAGCCTCAGCAGGAGTGATGCTGCCCTACCGGACGGAGAGCCCAGCCCTGCCCCGCTGCCCGGTGCGGGCAGGAAGGGTGGTGCATGGGCCCCAGTTCGCCTACTGCCCCAGCCCCCAAGGTAGGTGCCCCCAGCCCTTCTCCTCAGCTTCTTCCTCACCCGTCTGGGCTCAGCTCTGCTTCTGGACAGACCCTGGCCCAGGTGGTGCCCAGCTTTCCTCTGCAGAGGGGGCCCTGCGAGGATGGGGCCATAATGCAGGTGTCCCCTCTCCCCAGCTCTGCACCGGCTGCCGGGTGCCCACACCTGCCCCTTCACCGTCAGCGCAGTGCCCTGCCCCGACCATGGCTACCCCTGCCCCAGCTCTCCGGGGCGCCTGGGCGAGGGCAGGGAGAGGTACGAGCTGGATGCGTTGCCCTGGCAGGGGCCCCGGCTGGGCTTGGATGAGCTGCAGAAGCCAGGTGAGACCCTCGGGCAGTGGGCACACAGCACCCAGGTTGGGGAGCACTCCAGAGACCTGATGGACAAATCCAGGGCAGCCTTGGGTGCCAGGGCTATGGGGTGCCAGAAGGGCCTCAGCTTTGTCCCTGGGACTGGCAGCAATTCTTCCCTGCTGCCCCACAGTGCCAGTCCTTGTGCTGGCATCTCAGCCAGACCCCCAACATGGCAGGCTTCTGCCAGCGGGTGAGACCCTCAGCTCCCCGGAGTGCCATGGGCAGAGCCAAGGAGCAACAGGGATGGTTGGCACACAGTGCTCCAGGGTGGGAAGTGATGGAGGGGACTTGGGGAGCGGTGGCATGGCTGGGGACACAAGCCCCATCCTGACAGGGGCACAGGAGGATGGTGTAGGGCTGTGGGAGCCAAGGGAGCCAGGGCCGTGCCATGGCTGGTGTTTAACACTCTCTTTTGTCTCATGCAGAGCTGGGGTGCTGGGCCAGGGTCCAGTCCATCTGTGTCTCCCTTCTCAAGGTGCCTCTGATGTTCGGGTTCCTGTACCTCTTTGTGTGCTCCCTGGATGTGCTCAGCTCTGCCTTCCAGCTGGCTGGAGGTAGGGTGACAGGGGTGCCTGGGCAGTTGGTGGCACCCACTGTGCCGGCACGTGCCTCTCTTGCTCTCTTGCAGGCAAGGTGGCTGGGGACATCTTCAAGGACAATGCCATCCTCTCCAACCCTGTCGCCGGGCTGGTGGTGGGCATCCTAGTGACCGTATTGGTGCAGAGCTCTTCCACCTCCACCTCCATCATCGTCAGCATGGTCTCCTCGGGGCGTGAGTGCGCCCGTGGGGCTCCTGGGGACCTGAGGCTGGGGACAGGGTGACCGGATGGGATCACCCTGAGCCAGGCCATGTGGGGCTAGCACGTGTCTCTGTCCCCAGTGCTGGAGGTGCGCTCTGCCATCCCCATCATCATGGGCTCCAACATCGGCACCTCTGTCACCAACACCATTGTGGCCCTCATGCAGGCTGGTGACCGCAGTGAGTTCAAACGGTGAGAGCTGGTTGGGGCAGAGGGGACTCAGGGGGCTGGAGGCTGCTCCCCCGGGGGCCACCCCATGCTGATGGGCTCCTCCGTGCAGGGCTTTTGCTGGTGCCACAGTGCACGACTGCTTCAACTGGCTGTCGGTGCTGGTCCTGCTGCCGCTGGAGGTGGTGAGCGGGTACCTGCACCATGTTACCCGCCTGGTGGTGGCCACCTTCAACATCCGCAGTGGGAAGGATGCTCCCGACCTGCTGAAGATCATCACGGAGCCCTTCACCAAGCTCATCATCCAGGTCTCAGACATGGTGTACCCCAGGGTGGTGATGATGGTCCCCCAGTATTGCTATGCCAGTGCAGGTGGTGGTATCCCCAGCACTGGTATCCCTTTGATGGTGGTTGTATCCAAGTGTCCCCATGCTAGCAGTGGTGTTTCCATCCCACTGAAGACGTCCCCAAGCTGGGGGATTGCTGTAAGCTTCCAAGGGCCTTCTCCAACATGCATGTGTTGTTGTAGCTGGACAAGTCAGTGATCACAGGCATCGCAACAGGGGATGAGAGCATGCGTAACCGGAGCCTCATCCGCATCTGGTGTGGCCCTGCACCCACACAGGTGAGGGGTCTGGGGCCCTGCTGGGGCTGGCTGGGGACACTGTGGAGCTGGCTGCAACCCACCCTCTCCTTTCAGATGGCCACCACGGGGCTTGGGCCCCCCCTTAACTGCACGGTCCCTGGTCACTGCAGCACTAAGGGCATTGAGAACCTCCACAACATCTCCAGGCAGAAGTGTGAGTGGGTGTGGGGAGCTTGGTCAGGGCTGGGGTCACTGTGAATGGGACTGGGGACACGTGGGCAAGGCTGGGGAGCTCTATGTGGAATGGAGGGGTGCTGGGCATGGGACTGGAGGTGTGATGTGGGGGAGGGCTGGGAGAAGTTGGGGCTGAGATTCAGGTGTCAAGGTGTCTTGGAGGGCAAGTTTGTGAGTGGGGTCGGGCCAGTCCCAGCCCCTTCTCTAGCCGTGCTGTGGGGCAGGCGAGCACCTCTTCACCGACACGCCGCTGCCTGATCTGGCCGTGGGGCTGGTGCTGCTGGCTGGGTCCCTCGTCGTGCTCTGCACTTGCCTCATACTCCTGGTCAAACTCCTCAACTCCCTGCTCAAGGGGCAGGTGGCCAAAGCCATCCAGAGGGTCATCAACACTGGTGAGTGTGACAGAATCCTGCTTGCCACATGGCCACCCATCCCCACCTGCCATCCTCAGACCCCTGTCTGGCTGCCCCTAACTCCCATCCCTGCCTGAACCCCCATGTGCCCTGCCTGCCCTTGATCCCCACTCTGCTTATGGCCTCCTGGTGTCCATGTCCTCCTTCCCCAGCCATACTGGCCACCAGCAACCAGGCTGGCCCCATACCCACAGCTTGACCTCATACCCAGAGCCTGGCCCCACAGTCCTCTTCCCAGTACCATGTAGGAGCTCTGGGCTGCTCCCAGCTGATGTGCCCATGTTCAAGTCCATGCTTATGTTCATGTCCATGCTTGTGTCCACGTCTGTGGCTGTGGCCATGCCATGGCAGACCTCCCACATCCGCTCAGCTGGCTCACCGGGTACTTCGCTATGGTGGTGGGTGCTGGGATGACCTTCGTGGTGCAGAGCAGCTCTGTCTTCACCTCAGCCATCACACCCCTGATTGGTGAGTCTTGGACATGCCTGGTCCCCTGCCATGTGCAGGTCTCCCCCCACAATGGCCCGTGAGTGCTGAAGTGCTCAGAGAGGTGGGAGGAGCTCTGCCTCCCTGGGAGTGCATGGGGATGGTGCTGGCGAGGAGCAATGGGACAGGATTGGGTGTCTCTCCTTCAGGCCTGGGTGTGATCAGCATCGAGCGTGCCTACCCACTGACCCTGGGCTCCAACATCGGCACCACCACCACTGCCATCCTGGCCGCCCTGGCCAGCCCAGGGGACAAGCTGGCCAGCTCCTTCCAGGTACAGGCAGCCCAGGGCCATGGCTGGGCTGGTGTGGGACACCAGGCAAGGCAGGGGCTGGGAGAAGCCCTCATGCCCCAACCAATGGGGATGCTGTCCCTGCAGATCGCCCTCTGCCACTTCTTCTTCAACATCTCCGGCATCCTGCTGTGGTACCCGCTGCCCTTCACCCGCCTGCCCATCCGCATGGCCAAGGCACTGGGCGAGCGCACAGCCAAGTACCGCTGGTTTGCCGTGCTGTACCTCATCGTCTGCTTCCTCCTGCTGCCCTCCCTCATCTTCGGCATCTCCATGGCGGGCTGGCGGGTGCTGGTGGGAGTAGGCGCGCCCTTCCTTGGCCTCTTCTTCTTCGTGGGGCTGGTGAATGCGCTGCAGGCACGCAGCCCCGGCCGCCTGCCCAAATGGCTGCAGACCTGGGACTTCCTCCCCGTCTGGATGCACTCGCTGCAGCCTCTCGACCGGCTCATCACCAGGGCCACTCTCTGCTGCACCGACCGCTGCCGCAGCCCCGAGAGCTGGGAGGAGCGCGAGGGCCCTCCCCGGGACAAGGCCAGGCTGGGGCTGGACAACCCTGTGCTCTCCTACCCCGAGGAGGTGCCCGGCCCCGCCATCCGGGTGGGCTCCCCTCACCTGCCCCTGCACAGTGCCACCCGGCTCTAGCCAGCACCGGACACCCAGGCCACCGCTCCCAAGGCCACCCAGTTTCTGCCGTCCCCACTCAGCTGGTGTCTAATAAACGCCGAGCGCCCGCGCCTCGGGTGTGTGTTTCTTCACGGAGGCTCCTGCAAATGCTGCTGGAGCTGCAGCCAGAGCTGCAGGTGCCAGACATCCACCATCCACCCTTGTGCCCGTACACCACCACAGCACAGCACAGTGTGTGCAGGGTGCCCGGTGCTGGGGATGCACCAAATGTGCTGCTAGTGTCACGGGGGCATGTGCTGATGATGCCACAGCTAAACCCTGCTCCTGTCGTTCACAACCAGGCTGTACCACTGTGCCACAGGCAGTACCTTCTTCCACCTGCCTCATCCCAAGGGCTGAGCTGGCATGGTGGGTGCTGCACCACTGTGTGCCACGGCAGCGTGTCCATGAGGTGGGCTCAGCACGGGGCAGCTGGTGAGGTGCTGTGGTGTCTGCTGGGCTGGGGATAAGCAGGATGGTGACTCGGCATGGTCAGGCACTGTTCTTAGCCTGTCAGGTACCCCAATGCTTGTGGCAGAGCTCACCCACCACGGTGACCCTGGCAGGAGCTCTTTAAGTGTTGGCAATAACCGCTGCTCCCACTGCCCACAGATGCTTGGGCTCCTGCCAGCTCTGTCAGCCTGTCCCTCCCTCCCTCCTTCCCGCCCGCCCTCCTTCTGGGCTGGGACCAATAGAGGCAGCGGGGCTGCCGTGGGAGCCACTTTGGGGTTCCCAGCACTGCCACCACCCCGTGTGACTGGCCAGGCAGCCACCAGGCTGGGACTACCTCCACCTCGCTACCAGACCAGGTCAGTACGGGAGCAGCGGTGGCTGGGACAACCCCCCAGGGACTCAGCAATGCCGAGGCTGTGTCATGAGATGCGCCGGGGCCGGTGAGCAGGGGGCAGCCCCATGGGGCTTCATCTGCCCAAGGCGCCGGGCCAGCATGGAGCCAGCCAACACCCTCCCCAATGCCTCCGGTAACGGCAGCGGCGCTGGCAGCGCCCCGCACTCGCCCATGGCCACAGGGCTCATCCTACTGGCCGCCCTGGCCATCCTGCTGGCCACACTGGTGGGCAACGCACTGGTGGTGGCAGCCATCTCCACCAGCCGGGCCCTGCGAGCCCCGCAGAACCTCTTCCTGGTGTCCCTGGCCTCAGCAGACATCCTGGTGGCCATCCTCGTCCTTCCCTTCTCGCTGGCCAACGAAGTGATGGGCTACTGGTATTTCGGCGGCCTGTGGTGCAGCCTGTACCTGGCGCTGGACGTGCTGCTCTGCACCGCATCCATCGGCCATCTCTGTGCCATCAGCCTCGACCGCTACTGGGCCGTCACCCGGGCGGCCCGGCTCAACCTGCGCCGCAGTCCCGGGCGGGTGAAAGGGATGATCGGGGTGGTCTGGGCAGCGGCGGCCCTGGTGGCATTGCCACCGCTCCTGCGGGCCCGGCCAGGGGGCCGGGAGTGCCAGCTGAGCCAGGAGACCTGGTACGTGCTGGCCTCCTGCGCAGCCTCCTTCTTCGCCCCGTGCCTCGTCATGGTCGCCGTCTACTGCCGCATCTACCACCTGACCGCCCGTCGAACAGCGGCTCTCCTCGCCGCCCGCGCCCCGTGCCCTGCCAGCACCGGCAAGAAGGGGCCGGGGGTCAGGGCGTCGGGCTGGAGGCGCCGGAGCCAACACCAGAGCGTGTCGCTGTGCCGGCAGCGGCTGGTGCGGGCGCAGGAGCGGCGCTTCACCGTCGTGCTGGCCGTGGTGATGGGGGCCTTCGTGCTGTGCTGGTTCCCCTTCTTCTTTACCTACAGCCTGGGAGCTATCTGCGGGGAGGGCTGCCACATCTCCAAACCCCTCTTCAGCTTCTTCTTCTGGATCGGCTACTGCAACAGCAGCCTCAACCCCCTCATCTACACTCTCTTCAACCGGGACTTCCGTGCTGCCTTCCGCCGGCTCCTCACCATCCCCCGCCGGCACCGCACCTAGGACCCCGCTGGGACGTTGGGGACAGAGCCCCCACCTCAACTACAACTGCAACATGGTGCTGCAGCTGACCCCGGAGCTGCTGGAGGACACATCCACGCACCCCTCCACCACCATACCTTGGCATCTCAAGGAGTCACCAGTGCTGTCATTCTCCTCGGACTCACAGCACCCATCCCACCATGGACCCTGGACTGCAGTGTTGGGGTGCATCTCGAGGTCTCAAGGTACTTTTGGAAATGCAGGTTTGAATAAAATGAGGCCAAAGCCTGTGCCTGGCGTCTGCCTCCTGGGAGCCCAGCAAGCGGCACCCATCACCAGCACCCATTGTCACCTGGGTCACCCCAGTAGTCCCCTTGCAGGCTGGGTAACTCACTGGTTTTGACAACTCACCAAGCAGCTTCAGCAAGCACCAGCCCTTCCCAGTTCCAGGCAAATCCCAGCTCCTCTGCACACCTATGGTCACTGGCACTCTCTTGCACAGGGGACATGCCACATGGATGCTGGGGGTGGGGCAAAACCCCCCACCTGGCAGTGTCACCAACACCAGGCTGAGCTGGCTGTGCCACCACAGGACACCAGTTCAAATGCTGTGCCTCTCTGCCAGGGCAGTCCCCTTCAGCTGCCTATCAGCACATAGCTGTGTCACACCATGAGGGCACATATGTACCCCACGGTGCAGTACAAGGAGTGCAGGGACGGGGGTGGGACATCCCACATCCTGCTAAAGGGCTTCATCGGGATCTTGCTGCAGGAAGGAAAGGAGGAATGACATCCCAGTGCCAGAAAGGCTGTCCTCTCTTGGGAGAGTGTGGGAGATGGGGCTGCGTGGGAACAAGCTTCAGCACAGCCTGAGGTGTGAGGGGCCACAGGGGTAACCATGGGGTGAAGATCCTGGGGCAACCACATCCCCCCCGGGAGCAGCAGCCACCCCGCGCCTGCCCTGCCCGGCTCCCTGCCCCGCTCTGCACAAACACCCCGGGGTCAGAGGCTGCTCCACTTCTCCAGCTTTGTTGCTCAAAATAGAAAATCTCAAAACATCAGACTGGCAGTCAGCTAAAAACACCCACCGGTGCCGGGGGCCAGACGCCCAAGGAACGCTGGCCCCTGCCAGCCCCCCCCGCCGGGTGGGCACAGTCGGGCCGTGGGGTCCAGGGACGGGAAGGGTCTGGGGTATTTGCAGCAGCGAGGATCCGTGGGCCATCCCCTACGCCTGCTGGCCCCATGTGTGGAGGCTCATGGCATGAACTTTGGGGCTGGTGGAGGCTCCTGGTGGAATCATGCTGGGATGGGTGCCCAACGCTGTTCTCCCAGAGGCAGCCAGCCCCAGCGGTTGAAGCCACGCTGGCTCCGTGCACGGAAGGAACTGCCCTATCGCTGCTGCCCGGCTTCCCCTCCCACTGCCTCCTTTCGCCTTTTCACAATTAAACAGCACTTTGCTTCTAAAAATACCCAGGGAGATGAGGGCACTTGATGGGGACTCGGCCAGGCCACGCCAGTCGGGAAGAGGAGCTCTTCCCAAGGGGCACCAGCTCCATGGGCAACATCTCAGGGCCCTGCAGTGCCCTGGGTTCATGTGCCCTGCCCTCAACCTTGCCTGGCACCACTGGAGCTGACCAGGGGACAAGGCACCATCCCTTCTCCTGGGCATGAGTGCACAGCTCTGGGATGCTGCTGGGCAGGAGAGGCCAGGGACTGGCCTGAGTGGGGGCATACAGGGACCCCCTGCTAGATCAAGGAGTCACCAGCACGATGCCTGTGTTAACATCGGGGTAGCATCCAATCCTCTGAAGGGAGCATCAGGCTGATGTCCAAAATATCAGACTGTGAGGGCTGGATGGGGTCTGGGAGTTCCTGGTCCCCACCTTCAGCCCAGGTACTCCTGGGCTACTGGGGTACTCCTGAGAGAGCTCCTCCACTGAGCATCTCCTGCTGGATCACCACCCAGCACTTTGTCCTGCCTGCAGCAGATGGGTTGGGCAGGCAGCTCTGTCTCTCCACATCAGCCTTTTCCATTCCAACTTTGTGCAAAGTCCATTTAATCCACCACAGTGTGACCCTTACTCCTGAGGCACCGTGACCCCAGTACCTCCAGGAAAGCGGTTCCCCTTGAAGCACTGATTACTCCATCCCAACTGCAGCACCTGTGCTTATCCGCCTGGAACCACATCCTGCATTTTCAGGCTGTTTCTCTGATTTCTCAAGATTAATTTGAGTTACTCCCCTGATAGGTGTGGCTTTGGAGCCCTCCTTCTATCCAGCCACAT
Source organism: Actenoides lindsayi (assembly GCA_025331215.1). Taxonomy (NCBI): domain Eukaryota; kingdom Metazoa; phylum Chordata; class Aves; order Coraciiformes; family Alcedinidae; genus Actenoides; species Actenoides lindsayi. Next base: position 1,938 of record WTSP01017100.1, on the reverse strand, counting down.
CTCCTCAGCAGAGTTAAAAAGCAGAGTCCTAGTTCCACCACCCGGGTTGTCTCTATCTCTGCTGGGGACACCAGACCACTCTGGACACTTGTGCTGTTCCAGCAGCACCCCATGGCTGATGACTCTTGCCAGTGGTGGGAATGGTGCTGCAAAACACCAGCTGGGAGGAAACCAAAAGTAGCAACCTAAGGGTTAAGCACACAAATACACAGAAACAAAGTCATTGCATTTGAAGCTTAAAATATGTATGTGCCACCTTTAAAAGGAAAGCAGCTCTAAAAGAAGAAAGCTCACAGTGTGAGCTCATCCCTCATGGCAGAGTGACAAGGGAGATCACCTCTGAGGTGTGGCAGAGCAAAGCATCCTCCTCCTCGGTATCACTGCAGGTTCATAGCCAGAAGATGTGAAACCTGATCTCCAGCAGATGCTGAAGACTCCGGTAGACCAATCAGTACCTACTGCACTGGCAATTCATACCTGGAATAGTTTGTGTTATTCTCAGCCTCACTACAGCCTGAGGACATTAATCCCTTCCCTCCTGTGCAGCAGCACTGCCTGGCTGAGCTGTGCTCAGGGGCCCAGGCTGGTGCCCACCAGCAGGTTTCCACTGAGAGAAGCCAGCATAGGGAGCTTCCCATCACCTCGTGCTGCTCTATGCCATGGTCACCACCAGCCTCATACCTGAGGCAGCCCCACTGCCACCAGCTGCCACATGAAAGGTGGGAAAGGGGTCGTTGCCTACAGGCTGGAGCTAGAGACAGGAGCCATTGGAAGGCAGAGGTGCTGCCTGCACCCAAAATTCAGGAGAAGAAAGCTGGACAGGCACAACTTGCTAATGGCTATGAGAGCTAATGAGCTTTTTTATATCCAGGAGAAGCAGGGGGCAGAGAAGGTCATCTGCGGGGCTGACAGGCCACCAAAGGGTGCTGGAGTAACACAGAGCTCTGCAGAGAAATCATCAACTGAATTTGCTGGGGAGCACGCAGAGGGAGGTTCCTGCACCACAGCTTGCGTTCCAACAGGGTAAGGCTGCTGTTAATTGAAGTATCAGTAAAGAATGGGCTTTTAGAGGAACTCATTGGGGTGAAGAAGCCTGCAGGAGCAGCTGTGCTCACTCCAGAGCTCAGGAGGAGCTCAAGTACAAGAACGTCTCCCAGGCAGCCGCCGGGGTCAGTCCCAGCACGGCAAGGCTGCCAGCACCACACGCCCCACCGCCAAGGGATGAGGAAACCCCAAACCTCCGCGTCAGGGAGAGCGGGCACAGCACCGGAGCTTGCGTCAGCCCCTCCACCAGGCAGGGATTGACCAACACCGGACACATGGGCGCTTGGGAGACTTTATTGGGGCCCCTGCAAGCACAGGCTGCAAACGAGGGGAAGGTCCCTAAATACCCATCGGCTTTCAACAGGCGCATAGGCCCTGGGTACACCAGGTCCGACCCCGAGACCCCTCACTGCAGATCCGATACACGCCCCCGACCCCCAGCGCTCCTCATGAAGAGCCGCTCGGCCCCCGCCCCCTACGGAACGGCCCTATCACGATCCAGTCTGCAGCGGAGTGGCAGCTCTCTACCCAATCAGAATCCGCAGGAGGAAGGTCTCTTCATGTGGCGGGCTCAGTTGACGCTCGCCCAATCCGTTCCCGGATCGGCGGCTATGCTCCCTGAGTGACAGCTAGTTCTCCAATCACCAGCCGCCCCTTCTTCCCGGCAGGGCTGCGCCAATGGCCGCCGAATGACGCGCGCTTCTCTCTGCCCGCCCCGCCCTCCCACACCTCCGCCCGCCGCGGGGCCAACGGGAGGGCAGCGGAGCGGCGGAGGGGGCGAGGCGTTCTGGGGGGCTGGGCCAATAGGAGCGCGGCGCGGGAGGAGCGTGGGCAGCTATTGGTGGGCTGGGCGTTGTGGGCGGGGCGGGGTGACGGCGGAGGGGGCGGTGGCGG
>WTSP01017098.1:12209-22268 GCA_025331215.1 Actenoides lindsayi | reverse complement strand
ACAGCGCACGTCGATGCACCCAGAAACACCATCTCTGCTCAGATGCTACGGGCACAAGAGTCGTGTCAAAGCTGGTGACGTTACACCTAATCATGGTCTCGCCTGTCTGAGTGTTGCTGGACAAATCACTCTTGGTCTTTCCTGAGCCCATAGCATGGGACTGATACTGCAGTCAGGTCTGTCCAGGGCAGCACCCAAGGTGGATAGGCCTCTTTTCCAAGAGGATTGAAAGCACAGCTTGAAGTGGGATGCATGCTGAGGTACAGCATGACACATTTGTCCCCAGGCTCCATCTGGTTTTCTTACATTTCAAGCTTCTGTTTAGATGAAAAATTGTGTCTAAACATATCGGCAGAGAAGAGCACCTACTAATGTAATGTACGTAATTACATGTGTGATCTGTCTCGTGTGTTTGCGTTTGGCTGGTAACATGTCTGTGGAGTAACTCAAACAGGAAGAAATCTTCCTGTCATCTATCCTTCTGCATCCCAGGCCTGATGCTGCCACTCGAGATTAGATGGGTAGAGCATGCCTGTATACAACTGTGGCAGAACTGTTCTCAGCAACTCAAGTACCCTGTGCTGCTAAAGGGAGGCAACCCTCAAGTGTGAAATGTTCACACTAGTCAAGAGGGAGCTATGAGGAGAGGCACTGTAAAACTCCGCTCAGACACAGTGGGAAAGGGGGCCTCATGGGATGGATGAGGAATGGCGTTTCAGATGTTGCAGACATCACACATATCCATGCCTGTCTCCATGCCCTGCCACTGCAACAGCTTGCTTCTGGTGGAGGCACCACAGGTCACTTCAGCCAGCAGCTGACTCATTTCTTCATCCTCTGGTCTCAGACTGCTCCTAACCCAAAGGCCCCATCCACCCTCAAGACCTGGGGAAGAGGGACAGGTGAATGGCCAGTCCACTGCTCTCTTACCCACTCTCTCCCAAACTGAGAAGCAGAAGGTGACAACCCACCCTTAGGCTGTAGCTATCAGGTAGCCCATGGAGCACATCACCCCTGTCTGTTGAAAACATACCAAAGGGTGTTTTATAACAGTATAATGTATCCCCTCAGAGGATGTATTTCCTAAGCATACTGATACAGTAATGTTATCCCAGATTGTCTCTACAGGTTACTCTCTGAAACAATATCCTCTTTCTTTCTCAGGAAATGAGACTCATGAATAGCTACCAGACTTTTCTGTTACTAGATACTGCACAATCATATATATCAGATAACTCATTAATCAAATAGCTTGTTATTGGGATATAGACAAGCTTTCAGTGTTCCATGTATTGCTTTTGTGGAAACAGCCCAGAAATAAACAATGGGCAGAGGCATAGGGGACCATCAGCTGTCATCACCCATGCAGCTGAGAAGTCCTCAATACATAATTTAACTCCATTTGAGATATTTTTCTTCTCTGATCTAATTCCAGCCCACCAAATAGCATTCATGTAGGAAATTTTCACTACTGTAATTTCTTTGGGCCAGTGTTGAGAGCTGTCAGAGAGCAGGACTGGCCAAGGCTAGGCAAGGGACTGCCTGAAGGAGTGCCTCACTTCTCCCAAGCTGCTCAAGTCCAGTAGTCATCTGCAGGACACTGTGGTGGTGGTGGCCTCAGCAATAGCAGCACTCCCACATCAAGGAAGGTTGTACCACAGTATAAGTGTGAATCTCCAATTACCATCACCAAGCAGTAAACATACCTTTGACCTTGCTGCTCAGTAATGATGGGCTGTATGAAAAGCCAAGGAATTTACAACCCTTTCTGCTCTACCAGCAAGAAGACAATGTCCCAGTGTTTACTCCACTTGAACCCTTTCAGATGGAGGCATGTCTGCACCAGAATCTCATTGCATTTTTGTTATGTTCATGTTAAACAACCCCCAACAACCTTCTCCCAAAGCCTGTGAGACAAGGTTCTCCCCTGGTGCACACACTGTGCACTTGCTCTGAATCAGTGATTTTGTCATTTTGTGTTCTTTGGCCATGAATCACACCAGTATTTTGAACTATGTGCTCTGAATTTCTGGCTGCTGTCTCAAGGCTTTTGGGTTTGTTTGTTTGGTTGGTTGGTTGGTTTGGGGGTTTTGTTTGTTTGTTTGATTGTTTTAGTTTGGTTTGTTGTTTTTGTTCTTGTTCATCAGTGCAATTAAGGTTTTTTCTAATTTTTTTACTTTCTTTTATGCTACACACTGTAGGTTATGGCCAGCCCAATCTGAAATTCAAGGACTTGGGACAGAAGTGATGATTCTTGGTTCCCCTCCCTTCATCTTCTCATGTCCTACTTCCATAAATTGATCAACACCCCAGTCACAGCTGAGTTGTCCTGTCTTCCAGAGCAGGGGAGTGCTGCAGTTCTCATTAGAGTGCTCCATAAATATAAAGAGATGTAAATGTAGCTCCTGTCATGAAGTCAGACAGGGCAAGAAGGATATGGGAGAAGATGGAAGAAGCTGATGGTTCTTTCATGCTCTTTTCTTGGGGTGGTTTGGTTTCAGCATTAACTTGTTAGCAGTCCAGGTTTGGGTGGCTGCCAGTGATAGGCAAGCAGGAGGATGCCACAAACCACTTTTGCATTGATTTCACAGCTTCAGCAATGGCATCCCCCCGAAGAGCTCTTGCTTGGATAATCCTGGCCCCTGTATGACAGTGCTCTCTGCCATCAACCCTGCAGAAATATTCTTCTGAGTCCTGCAAGCTGTGGTAGAGCCTTGTATGTAATGTTCAGTATCATTAACATTAACATGAGCTGTCTCCGCAGATCCAGACTAGCTAGGAATTTGGGACTATTCTCTGCAGCAGATGTCGATTCCTGTAGCCATTCTGAGGGCTCCTGTTTATGTCCCCTTGTATAGAAGATGTTTTCTATTATCCTTTGTCTTGAGTGGCTGCAGGCTGACAGGGGAATGTGCACTTGGAAGGCTGGAGACAGATGGAGAATCTTCGTGCCACAGCTGGTGGCCCAGGGACTTTCACTCCTCTTGGTAACCAGTCACTGTGTTTTATACAACCTTTACTGAGGTAGGCTCCTTTTGTTTTTTCTCTCAAGTCAGTTCCTGTCTGTGGAACCAGGATGTCTGAAATTGAATGGAAACCTTTCAGTGCCATGAAATTATCAATCTCAGAGCATGTCATATTACATTAAAATGAATCAGTAGAAGGATTTTACTTGCACTCTATCACTTAAACTTGAAGCAGGTCTCCAAAAAAGCAAGGAGGCCAGGCCAGATTATCAACTGATGTAAACTAGTTTGTGTATTTTATACCAATGGAAAAAGTGGCCCTGTATTGCAGTCCTGAAATGTCATGCAACATAGGGCTCTGCCTTGACACAGAAATGGCAATATAAAGGAAAATTGTGTTTCCTGACCTGTCAATTATGTTGATTCTCCCAGGATAACAGTGACAGCTCTAGATTTTCTGGTTGATCTCCTCTCCATCTTTGTTTCCACTTCTGAACTAAGTCTGAGCAGTGAAGCCAGCTCAAATGCTCTTTTATTTCTTTTCCCCTAGGATGGTGAGGTATTTTCCCATTTCCATTTTACAGGGAATCCATTCAAGCACATACCCTTGGCAGCTGTCTAGCACCCTGAGGAAGGGTCTCCTACCACTGTGCACCTATACACCACATTTGAACTTGTTTGCCATCATTACCTGAGGAAATCTACTTAAAGAGTGTTTGAAACCAGTTGCAGGTGGCAATATGGGAAGGACTATCACAAATAATTCAGTATAGAGGAGAGAAAGAGTGCTTCCATTTAGTAGTATGCAGGGGGAAATGGATTGGTGTAGATGTACTTCCATCTCAGAGGACCCTGGTGTCACTGACAATTGCAATGCCAGAGCAATGGAGATGCAAAAAAGTTGATGCTAAAGGTGGTGGAAAACTGTGCCCGTATTCAGTATGAATGACTTCTATGTAAAAATGTACATTTAAATAAACATTTGAAATTATGTAAAAAACCCCCACTTAAATGCATATCCAAGTGTGCATGCCTCTGGTAAGGACCGTGACCTGCTTTTATTCTCTCAGCAGTTTTCGGAGTCCTGCATTCAGCTTAAGCAATACTAGAGAGAATTCATGTAAATAGTTTATGAATTTTATATAAACTGCTTCCTTACACAGGGAGTGATGTAGATGGGAACTGTCACTGGCAGAAAGAAAAATGGCATAAACCAGATGAGAACTTCTGACAGCTGGAAAGGTTTTACATGCAGGACAAATGAGAGCAAACTGCATTTCAAAGCTCACAGTAGCTGCATGCAGACCCAAACCTCTTCCCGCAATAAATCCCCTCCCCATTTAGGCAGCACAGGGCGTTTTCCCTGCACCTCCCCCCTCCCCGCCTTTCTCTGCTGCTTTAAAGAAGAAAAGGGATCACAACTATCTGGGGTCTCTGGGTGAGCAGTCAGGGAACTGTCTGCTTCTGTATCTCTTCTGCATTCAGCTGAGGTCCCACCAAGGGCGCCTCAAGCAGATAAACTCCTGCACCTTCTCCCTAACATCTGTATTTATAAATCCCACTCAGGATTCAGATTTAGCCTCTGATTCCCTGGGATCCCCACATGTCTCTGTGAGGCAGCTGACAATTTGCACCTTCATTTTCTGTTGGAGAATTTGATTTTAGCTTCCTCAGTGTCTCTAGCTTTTCTTAGTGATCAGATTTTTACTCTCCATTACCACAGAACAAAACATGGTTTTACTTTTTTTCGTATACTTTGTTCTAATAGATACTGGTGAAACCAAAAAGGTCAGTAAACCCATAACACTAAATATGGCAAACAAAAATAAAATGGCAACACAAGATACTGAAACAGTTCTGCTGCTGGTCTGTGGCTAAGTCAACGTCATCCATTCCTAATGACCAGAAGAAAGAGTGTCATCCTTAGCCTCTATCTCTTGTTTCCCTTACTTCTGGCTCTAGGTCCTCTGGCAAAGGCAAATGTAATAAATGTAAAAGGTGAATTTCAAATCCACAATATATTGGAGCCAGACGTTTTGTTCTACTCTGGTCATACATTTTTGACATCAGAGATAGCTATCTCTAGGCTTTTTGACTTGCTCCATTTAAAGACCTCTGTCCAAATACAATAAACACGTTTATTCTGTAGTTGCAGGGCACAAACACACAAAATAAAGTACAGAGTGAAAATTGCATCTGTACTATATGAGAAGTTATCTTTATGTATGATTTCCTCCTAGCCTGTCCCATGTGACACTACCACAATATCACATGCCCCCGGGAACAAGCTCATTTAAGAAATATGGGTTAAGTATATAGACTACTATTAATATTTGATGTATTGAGTATGTTATTAGATATTTATAAGGAATCAGCTAAAGTACATAATGATGCATACCATGAATATATAATGTAATTGCCATTTCTTCCTACCACCACAGTTAATCAAGTTTGACAATATAAAGAGAATTTGGGGTATCTAGAGTTTTAACAAACATTAATTTGAGCAAAACACAGCAGGCTTGAGGCTATTAATTTACTGATTCTATTAATTTATTTTAAAAAATGTGTCTAATGAAGAAATCAGAGACATGCAAATCAGGGAAAAGATAAGGGAAAGATGAGCACTGCTGAGATCTGCATGCGACTGTGGTGATGTATGTTTTAGTGATTTGGTGTGCTTTGCAGAGCGGGCAGGTCTGTTACAGAGAAGGCTCTGAAGAAGGTGGCATAGACACAAAAGCTTTTCAGACTTGGCTGGCCTTCAGAGAGTATTGCACTTCTCTACAAAGCTTGTCCAATTTATGCCTTCAAGGTATAAATGTATCAGCTGGGATCCTGCACTTTTCTTTCAGCTTAACTACACCAGGATCACGTTTGACTTAACTTCCCTTTTTCAAAATGGCATGCCCTGTGTTCCTGCAATGAAATTCTTCCCCTGCATTTACCCAGGGATCAATACAGTCTCTAATCCCCACTGAAAGTGGATTAAACTCCCTGCAGAATGAATTTGCACAGAGTGAGGCCAGTGTAGACCCCACTGTGCTCTGCGCGATCCAGACCAGTGCTGACCATCCTGGTGTCACACTGCACCAGAACGAACCTGTCCTGAGCCTGGCCTTTTACCTGGGTGTCCTCCAGGCTTTTAAGGCTCTCAGAGCCTTAACACCAATAACCTGCTTTTGACATCAGTATCCATCTGGGATCAGCACTTAGGCAGATGTTGTGCTGCTTGAATACCTTTCTACAGCAGGAGCACTAGGACAGCTGGCCTGGGTGGGCAGCACCATGCCAACAGGAGTTCCTGCATCTCCCTCCCACTCTGAAGGCTGACAGAGGTGCTGGTGACCCCTCGAAGAAGGACGGGCATAAACAAAGTTGGCTTACATATATGAAGGGATGCACAGCACAGAGCAAAAGACCAAAAATGTCACTTACAGGAGTTTATCCAAAGTCCAAACAGAACAAATAGTTCCTTCTAGTGCTAATAAAAAGCTAAGGGTGGAACACAGTGACATTCCTGCTCCCTGGTCCCATTGTGCAAAGCATGGAGAGGATCTGGGGCAGCAATTTGTCCTTAAAGTGAGGTGGATGCCAAGGCTGGCCAGCACTTTTTGGGGTCAAAGCCCACAAATGGTGGTTCTGGACAGTTCCCCACATGTGTTGCCGTGCAGGACAAGCTGAGCACCACAAAAAGGTGCAGAGCAAGCCACACCACATAGCACAAAAGGGCTGCAGCCTGGAGTGCTTGCCTGTTGCTCTGAAGATGTCCCTGTTCCATACATGCTGCATTGCAGGAGTGTGCTAGTACAAACCTTGCTGCATGAACTTGGTCATTTTAAATCTGGTCACTGATGTCAAAGTCAACATGAAGAGTTTCTATAGGCATGTCAGTGATTAAAAATGAAAATAAGGGAAAATGTGTGCTCCCTCCAGAAGTAAACAGGAGACCTGATTATCCAGGTTATGGAGAAGGCTGAGGTGGTTAACAACTTTTTTGCCTTGGTTTGGCAGAGGGCACTGACTAGCATTAATAATTCTGGACTGTGTCAAAGTTATAGGCCCCTCTAATAAATTTACAGTTTCAGGAGTTACGTGGGGTCGAGGCGGTGTCTGTAGCACAGGTAGTTTGCGTATGGCCCCAGGCATGAGCTATACGTGTCTTAAGGCAGTTCAGGAAACTGTAGACATGGGGAGTGAATCCTGCTGGGTCAGTAGGAGTTAATACAGAGTACTTCTTTAACACCTTCCTCTCACGTATCGCTTGAACACAGGCTGCTTTTGGCACAGACATCACAAGATGGGAGAACTCAGAGGTCTTAATGACATGGGGATCTCCCCTGTCCTGGGGGTCTGTGCTGACAGCCCAACTGATAACCCAAACAGTTTAAAAAAATTTATGATCACCTGGTTCAGTGGTTAGAAACATTTCAGCATCCTAATAGCCTCCTGCTTCTTCCTCGCATAATAAGATTCACACACTCCCCCGACAACCATAAGGGAAATTTAATACACATATTCTGTCTCAGATTTCTCTTCATGTTTGGAATACTTTTCCTGCAACTCTGCTAATTCAGCAAAGTTACAGGGAAATACCCCTGTGCAAGACATGCGATGTGAGCGCTACCATCCCCTTTGTCAGTGACCTCGGTTCTAATCTATGGTTGCATAGCACATTTCCAGGGGAAAATTAGAATCCTCCATCAGAACTTCACTGCCATTATTGCTTCAAATGTTTCCATCCTGTGTTTTGGGATCTGCACAGTGTATTAATTTGCAATTTTGTTTAGCTGAGACAGAGGATGGTGTTTGGCTCAGTGAAAAATTTAGTTTTTCTTGTAATTGCCACTCTTGCATTTCAGCCAAGGCTAAATTTAAGTTCCTTATTCTCTGAATTTAGGCTTTGGTTTTCAGTTTTAATCAGGGCTTCCAATACAGGTCCCCTTTCTCCCTGGGTGTTGATCTCACTAATACATTACACAGGTCTGGTTTCTTTTTGTCAGTCAGGGTCTCATGCCTTTTCTTGCTCGAAAGCCTCCAAAAGAGAGGTTAGCAGCTTCTGTTTATTTGCTCGCTCTGCTATGAGCTGTTCAGAGAGGCATTCCAATAGTTGTTTAAGATTATTATCCTCACTCAGAAGGTAATTATCTTCACTCACAAGTTTATCAGCTTGGGTTCCTAGTTTTTCATTCTCACAAGTTTACCAACTCCTAATATATAGGCCTGTAGAGGGGCAGAGTCACTGTCTTCATGCTGTTGTACTCACCTGGCCACTTCAGTCACAGCTGGTGCTTTGCCATCTATTCCCCAAACCAATGTTGACAATGTGTAGGAATATGCTGATGGGGCACTCTGCACAAACTTCCATAACATGGGTTGCTGACATGGGATTGCATCAGGGTTCACTACTCGTCTGTCACCATAAATCACCTGCTGCACAGCTAATTCTCTGAGGTACTTAATACCTTTTTCCATGGTGGTCCATTTCCTTGGGCAGCATTCAATGTCTTCCTTAAAGGGCTACCTGGATTTTATAGCTGACAAGAATCGCCTCCAGAGACTGATAGTGTTGCTCTTTCTTCCAAGGTCTTGGTCAATGCTTCCATCTCTGGCCAGGGATCCCAGCTGCCTGGCTTCTCTGCTGTCCAATTTGATGGACTTGGTCCCATTATCCTGGCATCAGAGCAGCCAGGTGGTCAGTGGCTCATTTTCATGACAATTATAGTCCTTTCAGGTCCTGCACCTGGGTTGAGGCAATGTCAAGCACTAGTGCTGGTGGGGCAATGAGAGAACTGAGAGCAGCTCTTTGGAGACAGACTTGTGGGTGTAGGTTGGCAAGAAGTTCAATATGACCTGACAATGTGCACTTGCAGCCCAGAAGGCCAACTATGTCCTGGGCTGCACCAAAAGAAGTGTGACCAGCAGGCCGAGAGAGGTGATTTTGCCCCTCTACTCTGCTTTTGTGAGACCCCATCTGGAATACTGTGTCCAGGTTTGGGAATGCCAATATAAGGACATGGATCATTGGAGTGGGTCCAGTGGAAGGCTACAAAGATGATCAGGGAGCTGGAGCACCTCTCCTAAGAAGAAAGGCTGAGACAGTTGGGGTTGTTCATCCTGGAGAAGAGAATGCTCCAGGGAGACCTTATTGTGGCCTACCAGTATCTGAAGGGGGGCTGCCTACAAGGAAGCTGGAGAAGGACTTTTTATGAGTGCTTGTAGTCATCGGACAAAGGGTGATGGCTTTAAACTGGAAGAGGATAGGTTTGGATTAGCTGTAAGGAAGTTCTTCACTGTGAGGGTGGTGAGAAACTGGAACAGGTTGCCCAGCAAGGCTGTGGATGCCCCATCCCTGGAAGTGTACAAGGACAGGTTGGATGGAGCTTTGAGGAACCTGATCTAGTGGAACCCATGGAAGTGGGGTTGGGACAGATCTTTAAGATCTGTTCCAACACAAACCATTCTATGATTCTATGATCACATGGGTGATATGCAGATATTCCCATCCCCCATGATGGGAATTCAGCTCCTACCATGGGCCCAGAAGCATTTATGCACTATTCTGGAGTTTCTAGAATAGTGCCAATCTCCCTGGTTTTCCATGCAAGTTTCTTTTCATTCATGTGACTTCTACAAGCCTCTTGATAACTTGAGTAGTTCCCCTCAGCATACTTTAAAAGGACTCCCTGATGCAGGAGCCTGAGTGGAAGAGATTTCCCTTTGATTCAGCTATAGTGCACTAACTTCATGGAGGCATGATCACTTTGCCTGGCTGTGAAGGAGGGGAAAATTAAATGCATGTTGGTCTGCCAAGGGTGTCTGCTCCCAGTGTCCTCCCCAAATAAGTTCCCAGCCAAGGATTTCAAATTTGTTAAAGGAAAACTCTTCTCCTACTATCTAGGAATATTGCATTGTTTATTACCCTTTTACTGTTTTCATGTAGAGCTGGGGTGGGTGAAATAAACCATTTTGGCAAAAGGACATTTTAAAATAGACATAATAATAACTATAATAAATAATAAAAAACCCAAAGATAATATTTTTTACATAAATATAGTGAAATAAACTATGTTGGCAAAAAGCCTAGCTTGAT
>WTSP01017095.1:0-19645 GCA_025331215.1 Actenoides lindsayi | reverse complement strand
CTAACCCGGGTGCCGAGGCGGCTCGCTCTCCGGCGACTGTGCAGGGAGGCAGGCTTCAGTCCTGCACAAATGAATGTAACGGCCCCTCTGAGCCCCTGTAAATAGTACTGGTCCTGAGCTCTCGTCGAGCGGTGCGTCTGCCGTAGCAGCCGGGGAGCTTTATGTATGGAAGAAGATGAAAAGGGGTTTAGAAAACTGATCTTTCTGTGGCAATAGTAGTGTATTTTAAGATGCAATCTTACATTGTCTCCCCTATTTTAATTGCCTTTTTCTCTCATTTAACTCTTCACGCAGCATCTCTGCGGTACAGTATCCGAGTACCGTACGAGGGAAGCGAAGCGATCAATGTGTACTCTCAGAGTCTCCTTTTATCGATGTTTTGCATGTGTACCTTCCGTTGAAACTAAGTGCTGATTTGCACGTGATAGAGCAAGAACGGGGTTTGGCAATCCTTTAGACTATCTGCACAGTACTCATTCTGAGATGCTGGTGATAGTACTGGCAATTAGGGGCAGTGGCAAACAAGGATAGTTGAATCGTAATTTCACCAGGGTAAATGCTGCATCTTGGCATCTTTGGTGACGGCACTTAGATCTTTCTGTTTACAGAGTGGCACGCATAGGTGGATTTATGAAAATGTAGTCACTTTTCACAAAGTGTGTGTGTGGGGCATGTATTTTATGTGGCAGCATCCCAAAAGAAGCGTGTCCTAGCAGAAAGGGAAGGTATCGCTGTCTCGTTGCTGCGTTCCCCCGACTCCATTGTTCTGCTTTTTTGCGCATCTGACCTCTGCGAGGGCTAAATCAAAACGCCAGAACACAAATGCGACCCTCGGTGGGATGTGCTTCCCAAATCCACTGTATCCCCCAAATTTGCTGTTTGTATGACAATTGTCACACCTTTCATAGCAGCCCGATTTCTCATTGCACTGGTGGATTGACCCAGGAGCTTCTTCATGGATGAGCACTGATCGGTAAAACCGAGAGTTGTCTGGGTGTTTCGATGACCTGAATTGATTCCTTCCATTCCTGGAATGCCGAGAGCTGGGTGCCAGACCTCCCTTAGGTTTCTTTGTGAGTTGTTACTTCTGATTCTTCAAAGGCAGCGGCGTCTATTGTAGGATAGCCCCGCACGGAGATCAAACCCCGTAACTAACTGAACGGCTTCAGCGTCTTATGATTCAGCCCTACGAACGCTCTCCGTCGGGTGTCGACGCAAGTGTTTCTATCCACGGGAGAGGCTTTAGAGGCGTAAATGTCCCGGATTTGGTGGATGGAAAGCTGGGACTCCCCATTTGTTGCTCCTGCAGAGGAACTCTCGTGTCTTTTGAAGCTGGCCCTTTTATTTTGCGATATAAAGTCTAATGTACATTGCTGTGTTCTGAAATAAGCCATTTCCTCACTGAAAGAGGGGAAGGCATAATTAAAAAAAAAAAAAAGATCTGTGTGCGGTGGTGGCGTATAATCCCAGCAGTGTGATGTTTGTTCCTTTAATCGTATCCGATTAAGGATATTTATTATTCTAAACCTAGAAGGCCTTTGGTTGAAATCCTATCTCTGCGGTCTTTCTGATTATATTTATACTCTCACTTGACATTGGGTGGCAGCAGGCCTATAAACACGCTATTCGCTAATCGCTTTTCTCCTCCTCCAGTACTTTCACAGTTCAAGTGCCAAAGCTCAATAAATTGGAAGTGCTTAGGGTTTTTTTTTTTAATGCTTTTATAATTGTTTATGCAAACTCCTTAGCTAGTTATCTCTTGTCTTTCTCTCCCTATAGGCCGCAGCAACTCATTTTGTATGGTTATTGATGACAGAAAAGTGCATTTCCAAAAAACCCTTAGAGCAAATGTTCCTCGAGGTGGTGAGGGGGGAGTGAAAAGGCTCTTCCTCGTTCCCGATGTCTTCCTTGCACTGGCCAACCCTGCAATGGAAATGGCACATCCGTAGTAATTCCCTTTTAATCCCATGCGACAGCAAACTCCGCTCTGAGCGTTGTGCTCCTCGGCTGCAAATTTTAGTCTTCTGCGGGCTTCGCTTGGTCCTTAACGTGGCTTCATCGGTTAAATTAATAAATTACGTGCCGTTACTCCTTCGGCACGTTTTACCATCCCCCCCGCCAGCCCCTCCGGGAGGCAGGCTTTTGTCTGTGCTGAGCGGAACTTCCCTAAGAATCTACCTGTTTCTTCTGCATCTGCAGCGAGAGTCTTCAAAAGAAATCTTTAGTGATTTCATCTGCAGTTTAAATGTACATTTTGCAATGTAATACTATGTTTTGGGGAGAAAAACGGCTTCTTTTATGAAACGCAACTCTCAAATGTGGCTGTGAACCTGTTCTGTCCTTGCTTTTCCCCTGGAGGGCTTCTGTCTCTTCTGCAGCACACGGGAAAGGCCTTTCCCAGATCTCCCAGGTAACTCACTGGGCAAATATTTGAGACTTTTTAAGTTAGAGCGTTGTGTGATGAGACCAAGAACTCATAGGATCTGTTGAAAGTCTTGCCTTTTTGTAGTTCAGGAAAAGCGGGGTTGCATATGACAGCTGCGGTCTTGCAATGGACGGCCGACAAGAAAGAACAAAGACGTGATTTATCGAAAGAAGCATCCTAACGACCGTTAAATGCACATTTCTCTTTCTGCGGCTCGGTCCTCTGAGCGGATAGGATGAGAGCTTCAGCCCTGCTTTGGCACCTCTGAAGTTTCTATCCTACGCTTCCCTCGAAACTCTCGTGCGCCAGATACCGCGACTAGGCCGGATTACTGGTAGCTTGTTGTTCGGGCTGGGGATTTTGGCCTTCGATTTTGACGAACGTTCATGCGATCTTCTATTCCAGCAAATTTCATTAATGTTGCTAAGTTATCTGAGAACAGAATCGTTCGGTTAGAGTCACTCAAAAAAGGAACCTTTGACACCTGTGACAAAGCTGAAAGAAACCCCAGGTCCCAAATCCGATACAATCCGTTACATATCTAGTTAGATTCCGGCGCTTTTCTCTCCTGTTGACTTAACTGCTTTGATTTGTTTCTCTGTATTTGAGTCAAAGAATGTCCAGCCTGCGGCTTCTGTGGCAGCCGCGTCATTGTCACGGGATGCGTTATTTCCAGGATGACGCCGGTGGCCCACGTCTCACCTAGGCCGGGCTTGCGCCGAGCTCTGCTAAAAATCCAAAGACTCTAGAGCCTTTTCTAGTTCTTGACCTGACAGGTATTGCAACAGTGAGTGGTTTTTCCATCTCTTGTGACTCTGAAAAGACAGATGGGAAGAAGGTCAGGAGATACATGACTTAGAGTTGGACGCTCTGACGGTTCTGTCAAACGTACCCTTAAGCCACGGTTGAGTCTGTGCGTCAGTTTCTGTACGGAGCCGTTCTTCTCTCCCGCCGGTCAGTGAAAATGCTGAATGACCAGACCTCTTGCTGATATGAATCTACTTACCTTTGGTGCTTCGCGTACAGGTGTGCTGATCCGCAACTCCTGAGGCTCGGGATCTGGAGGTATGGTACGGCACGGAATAAATAAAAGAGAGAGGAAAAATAAAAGCCTCGAACGCAAGACTTTTGGTTTGCTTTTGAAAGAGCTCTTAATCGTAGCGTCACTAAAGGAACACGTCTTGCAAATGAGTCATTCAAAAAACTTGACTTTAACTGGAGGGGTCCCTCTAATGATGTTATAGTAAAGCTATAGAGTCAGAAATTACTTTAAACTCTTTTTTTATTGACTAAATTTCAAGTAATTTCAGATATTACACCTGCCTCTGGGCCAATTCCTGTGGTTGAAGAACTATGCTCTCCTCCTTTTCAAAATGCCTTTCTTTCTTTTGTTGTGGTGCGAAATGCCCACGCAAACAGGGGAAACCGGGTACTGCCCAGGCAAACCGGTTGGTCGCTGGCCGCCGTCGGCCTACAGAAACCAGTACGGGCCAAATCCTAGGCTTTCTGAGCTCTAGTACCGTAAAGGGTCTTTTGTAACGAGAGCTTTAAAAACATTCAAGTAAGAGACGGTGAGAGTGCGGGGTTTTCTTCTTTTGGTTTGGTTGGTTGTTTTTTTTTGGTGGTGGGGTGTTTGGTTTGGGTTTTTTTGGTTGTTTGTTTTGGTTTGTTTCTTTGTTTGTTTGTTTGTTTTTGGGGTTTTTTTGTTTTGTTTTTTGTTTGGTTTGGTTTTGCTGGCTTTGGGGGTTTTTTTGGTGGGTTTTGCTCTTTCTGTACTCCTATAAGGAAAATAGAAGTGACAGCATCCTGGTAGTTTTTAGGCACAGGGAACTTGTAAACCATTTATCTATTCTTTGGGCAGGCTGGGCTGAAATCCAGAACAAACCTTCTCTAAGGGAAATGGGCATGATCTGTAGGTTCGGCCTCTCGGGACCAGACCCAGAATTTTAATTTTATGGCTTCTGTTAACATCGGTCTCGCTGTGCAGTTGCGCACATGGATGACCTGTGCTCGGGGTCCCAGGTCGCTCGTTGCTTCACGCTTAAAGAGTGCCGGCCTCGAGGGGACGGGCTGCGCGCGATTTGATTTTCGTACGGCTGACCTGCTGCCGCCAGCTAAAGTGGAATTTATCGTGGCTGCGAGAAGGAATAGAGTTGTCTTTTTGTGTTTTCTTTCCCAGATCTGTATACTTTGTTGATACAACCTTCTTACTGGTGCAGTTTATACTAGCTCCGAGTTCAATACTGTGTGTAGTTTTCAGACCTGATGTGCTCTCTATGCTTAAAATCTGTAGAAGAAAGATTATTTGCCCCCTGTGCAGCACATTTATGATGTGAGGTGTGCATATTTGTGGTTTTCCTATCATATAATCCACACGTAAGTTAGATCCTGAGCACGCACCATCGCTGCTTCTTGAAGTTCTTTGCTTAAGTAGCTGTTAGCATCAATTAGAGTGGTGAACAAGTCGCTCTCCCCTATGACCTTACCTGCTTTGTTAAAAGAATTAATAAAACCGGTTTGGCACCAAGTCATATGCTCTTTAAAAAGACAGAACTGGGTCCTATATTTTTCCATTGTTAAAGGTGAAGCGGCAATCCGGTAAGAGCAAAGGTGAGAGAAAAGCAGAAACCTGGCTTCCAAATTCCCATTTCCGGCTCTGATTGAACTTCTGTAACTGGGCTACGAACCCACGAAAACAAAGTTTTATAACGGAACCGCCGATCCATTCTTAACCGTGTGCTGCTGCAAGGGCTAACAAGGACTATGTAGCTAAATAGTTCTCGCTATTGCATCCTTTTTCACCCGTGGGATAGATTTGGCAGTCCGTAAAAGCGTCAGGGCATCCTCTGTAAAGGTAAACGCACCGCATATTAGCTGACTTGCTCCGGGTTATCGATGCCTGAAAACACCCCTTGTAACGTGAATACGTTTGTGCCGGTGACGTCGGTCTCCGGACCTGCTGATTTTTCTTAAAATATCTCTATAATGCCAGTAACGGGCCATCCGTACAGCTGCGGGTTATTGCAGGAAGGTGAGGAAGCCCGGGCCAAGCCTCTGAAGTACGGGTGTTTCAGCTGTAGCGCGGGGAGACGGGTCGCTTTCTGCCCCGAGCTATCGGCGAATAAGCTGGCCCGAACGGTGAGTGATGGCACACCTGGACTGGGCATCTAGATGGCAACCAACCATGTGATAGAGTAAGGCTTTACTGCTTTAGGCCTGGAGAGACCTTATCTCACACACACACTCACACACACCCCGTCCCAGAGACCTCTGTTTTTTCACTTATGTGGGAAACTGGGGAAGCAATGTCGGCCCAGTACAAGCTTTGCCACGGAGCCACCGGAGTCTGGGTTTCATTTGAGCGGGCGGAGAGCACGCAGGTGAATAATGACTTGCATATGGTCTGAGGAGGCCAATAAATCTGTAGCCTGTCTGTTTAAAAGAGCTAAGCTGAGTTAGCAGGACTCACTTTAGAAAGAGCTAAAAGGCCTTGCTCAAGCAGTGGTGCACAGTTGGAAACCTGCCGCTCACAGAGCTGGAAAGTGTAGCAAGTGAGCCAGGGACGTTACTGCTGCTCAAATAATAATACTGGGTTGCCACTGAACTGCATTGTATTCCGCTTGCCGACGAGCGTGAAGTTTCCTAAGTACAGCCGCTCGGAGGTAGCGGACGGATCTTGCCGGGCAATAAAGCGGCAGGCCCAACCGCAAATCTGCTCGAGGAGCCGCTCGGGATTTCTAAGATGTTCCCTCCACTGCTGTATTGTAAGAGCCAGCCTGGGTGGAGGGTGACCTTCTGTCCAGCATCCTTCTGAAGTGTCCTTTTTAAGCATCCGTTCCTTGTCTGTATCTGCAACAGAATATTTCTTGTCCGGGCAAGTAGCACAAAGAAAGCTGCTGCAGAGCTGCTGTTTTCAATGGGTTTGTTTTGTGTTGAAAACATAAGAAAAATGCCACGATCTTCTAGAGCGTAGGTGTCCGGGCCTGCGTTATCCTTTCTTTCATCTGCCGAGCTGACTATCCTTCTAGACCGACAGAGGTTTCTGTCGCGAGGAGATCTTGTTGTCTTTGAGACCTTAAAGGTCTAGTTATATAGAGGGCGAACCGACCCGAGGCCTTAGCTGGGTTTAGTCAGTCTGCCTCTTTCTACCGGCCGCTGAGCGGTCATTGATGGAATTCAACCTGCGGTTTGGCCCCCTCGCGCCGTCCGTTTAACGTGGACCCGTTGATAGCAGCGTCCTAGAAATTGTCGTTTACTGAACATTGACAAGGTATTAGAACTGAAGCTCTGCTTAGATTTGGCTTGGGGTTTTGTTTGGGATTCTTTGCTACTAGCGAGGGGGGATGTCGGTCAATCAAACTGTTTGTAAGCGAGCGGTTTGATCGGTGTAAGCCCTTGTAGAGCCTAAAGTCTCATCTCACATTGGTCAGTAAAACTTTTCTGGTTTCAGCAGAGCGAGCTGGATGACGCTTACGGAAAGCTTCCCGGGTCACGGTGTGATTCGGTTAGGTGCTACTCGATACCTTCTGACATGGGTGAAAAGTTTAAACTCCTGAGTTTGCCTAATAGTTTAAATGATATTACTGTGGGGACAGATTTTTTTGGCAGTTTCCGTCCTCTGGGTTTAAGGATGAAGTTTCCTTTAAGCGAACTGAAGTTTTCCTGAGGAAAAGGTGTGTTTCTAGATACTTTAATGCTCAATTTTTCTTGATGTGTCTGTCATTTTTAAGGGTAATGACGAGGTCAGGGAATGCTTATTTCAGTGCGTCGCTCGCATTCGAGTGCCAGGTATCACTGTCACGCTATGGATGTCTTTGTCTCAGCGTTCCTAAGTTGTGACAGCAACCTGGGGCACGCAGTTGTTTTTTTCTGAGCTGAAAGCCAAAAAATCCACGGACGTCCGTGGTCACTGCTAACCGGTTTCTAGACGATTTTGCAGACTGAACGATTTGAAACGTCTTCTTTGGAGCAGACTGAGGTTGGAGGCCATTTGGTGTGAAAATAGCACCACCTACTGCCCGTACGTAGTCTGGCTGTGGAGTTAATCCCCAGAGCAGCTGCTTGAGTTTTGGTTTTAATCGAAACTATATACTCCTCCTGCGTCTGTTTCAGACCATCTAGGGATTCTTTATGAACAAAAGCAGCTCATTTTGTTTTCCAATTTGTACACCAATTTAGAACAGGTGGTATTTGTTAAGTGGAATTCTTACTAAAAATAAAAATCGAAACTTGTCGTTCAATGTCCCGCAGCGATTCAAAGGATAGCTTTTTTAACAGGTGCTCATGAGATGCCGTAAGTTGCGGTTCCTAAGACCGATGTACTTGGTGTTCTGTCGAATCGTATATTAACCTTATTGCATCGGTGATTACAAACTGAGCAGAGGTCGGGACCCCACGTGCGCTTGGTACGAATGTAATAATCAGCCAGTTTTGGCTTGAGGCGTTGGAAGTAGGATCGAATTCAAAGGAAATCTAGATCCCCGGACACCACTAGGAGTAGCTACAAATCGGATCGGTTTGGTACATCAGTCGTCAGCTAACCTCTGCGATCCGCCATCGGGTTGGGCTGCGTGTGTAAACGAGGGCCTTTCCCGTAAATGACGCGGCCTTTTTTCACCATTTTGCCGAGAAAAGCGTATGTATGTTCTTTTTTCCCTAATCTCACGAAGCAGCGCTCTACTGGGGAGAAGGGTTCTTTCTTTCTAGCAAGATCTATTCCTGCTTTTTTTAATCTATCCTTTAGAATATTGATAAGGAAAAACTATTTTGAAGAGGAGGCCACGGAGAATGTTGGGGGTGGGGGGAAGAGGCAAGGGAGAATAGAATCTTTCGCCGCACTAACCTGAATGGCATTAGCAGCTGGGGATATCGGAGGCTGGAAGCACAGAACATCACCCTGAACATAAAACTGCCAAAATCTTTGAAAGATCCGTACGGGAAACGCGCTCGCCTGCTTTGGCAGGGGACATTATACGGTGCTTTGAGAGCAGGACTGGGGAGGCTGTTCGTCCCTAGTCCATGTGTATCTCTGTGCATGTCATTGCTTGGAAATTAAAAAAAAAAAAAAAAGGAAAAAGAAAACAATCAATTCAACACCTTGCAAAATTCTGTAAACTATACTTTCTCTTCATGCTCCAGAGAGGGTTTTAACATGCCGTGATGTCAAGAAACATTTATCTCCCCATTCTCTTGTTCTCCTGATGTATTGGGTTGTTTTCAGCCCTTCGGAGGGCTGCAGACCTTACCTTTGCTTTACTGTATTTGACTTTTCCAAACAGCCTGGCTTTATAGCTCTCAGTAGCCTATTAACATTTGGATCTCTCTTTCCCTCGCTCTGAAGGATGGTCATAAGTACAGTCCAAGCGGGAGATTTTAAACCAAAAATTAAACCTTAGCCCCAAGCCTTTGTCTTGCACCCTAGAGGGGATCGAAGTAGCCGTCCGTCCGTTGTCGCAGAATAGCCGGTGTTAGGAGCGCATCTTTGGGTTTGTGCGAGATACCCGTGATTATGTTGACTGACTTGTCTAAAGAAACACGCTCGGTCTTTTCTTTATAACATTTTGAAATGCCCATATTCTTACCTAAGTCTTTCTTCTTCTAGGGAGCCCCGAAAGCCAGGAGATGTACGTTTTTAACTTGACATCTCTCACTGAGTCTGAAAACGTCCTGTCAGCTTCTGTCTACTATTACGTTGGCAATTTGCTGCACGGTGAGCCGAACTGTTCCCGGTCCGGAGGCTGTTCTCGTCGCGGGTGTAGCAAACCTGAAATTCAGATGTATCTTTCAATTAGGACCTTTTCTTCCGTTGGGAACCGGACTCGGAGCCTGGGACGTTTCCTAATAAATGTCTCCTCCGCTTGCCGGGACGTCCTTTCCTGGCAGCGGCAGGATATCACGCACTTCCTGCACGACGCGAAACGAAACGACGAACTCCTGATCGGTGTCCGAATGGATCTGACTGGCCATCACCCCTGGAAGAGGGCACCCTCTCACTTTGAACCTTACGTTCTGATTTATGCCAACGATTCTGCTATTTCGGAGCCAGAGAGTGTCGTCTCCAGTTTGCGAGGGCACCGTCGCCCTCTGGCGAGGATCTTTTCCAGGCCGGAAAACCGCGTGAGGAGCAGCTTCGGGAAGCAGCGTCAAAAACGCGCCGCGAACGTCCTCTTGCCATTGCAGAATAACGAGCTTCCGGGAGCCGAGTACCGGTACGGTGAGGATGAGAGATGGGAAGACGGAAAACCCTACAAAACCTTCCGACCGCGGTTAGCAGAGAGGGCGAAGAGCAAGAAAAAACAGAGGAAGAATCATCACCAGAAAAGCCAGACTCTTCAGTTTGATGAGCGAACGCTGAAGAAGGCGAGGAGGACGCAGCGGAATGAGCCGAGGTACTGTGCCCGGCGCTATCTCAAGGTGGATTTTGCAGACGTTGGCTGGAGCGAGTGGATCATTTCCCCTAAATCCTTTGACGCCTATTACTGCTCAGGGGAATGCCAATTCCCGATTCCAAAGGTATGGTCTTTATCGGTTCTTTCGCGCCGTCCGTTACTGTAAACTACGTGTTTTCTTCCCCACACCAGTAAAGGCGGCTAAGATCACCTGTTACGTGTTTGGATCCGGTCAGTGAGCGATACCTTTGTCTCGTGCTGCAATGAGTAGCGGTTAGAACAGCTGGTAAAAAGACGGGATTGTAAAGGTAATCTAAAAAATATTACGTGCGATTAGTTCTTTGTCCAGAACTCAAACTGCCATAAAACTGAATAGCATTTCCTGAATAGCGCTTATGATGTGTGAACTTGTCGTTAGCCTGTTTAATAAGCAAAATCCACACCACATCCAGAAAATAGTTTATTAGACGGTAGTCGCTACGCCTCAAAGGAGTCTGCTGCCAGACCTACGCCGGGGTTGGTCGGCATCGCGCGCTCTAGGAAAAACGCACGCCTCGCGAGGCACGGCTGTGACGATGACAGAGAGGTTTTCTTCTACAAATTCCTACTAAAAGGCCTAATCCAGCCTTTCCATGTGAAACCGTAGACTCGGTTGCGCGAAGAATTATGGCAGCAGAGCCTTAGAGTTAGCCACTCGTTGCATGGCCGAACGTTCGCTGCTGTGTACCGCAGAGCTAGTTTGTTACGAGAGAAGGTTAATGAAACCCCATTGCGAGTCCGTTTCCCTGGAAGTAATTGGTAATTGGTCCATGTTGTAATGCAAACCGTTCCCTTTGTGTGATTTTTTAATTTTTTTATTCTTTTTTAATCACAAAAACCAAAATGACCTTGTTTTCCAAAGAAAAGCTAAATTGTATGAAAAGGTAAAGCGAGCGTCTTGCAGAGCCGTGTGTTATTCTTGAGCCACGCTTAATATCTGGTGCTACTAATGAGACCACATTTGCGAGATGATACTATAACCGTCGGGCAATAACAAACTAATCTACGCCTACGGGTATATAATGTTCCCTTGCCAAGGGCGAGCTCCTAAAGTTGACGACCTGCCGGGTAATTAAGAACAGATGTTCCTCTCCCCACCCCCCTTTCCACCTCCACATTTTCCGGCCTTCCCCTTTCCCTGATTTCAATTAGCTGCTTTGACTGGAGTCAAACCCGCACGGGCCGGGCCCACATCGTGCCGCAAAGCGCACAGACCCTCTCCCGGGTCGGGAGCAAAAGCTCGTAGCTGACGTCATTTGCCCCGCTCGTAACGCATCTCTAATGAAATTCAGCGGGGCGGCGAGTCTCCTGAGGACGTGCGCGCGGCTTCGCAGGCACGGCCCGAGCCGCAGCTGGACTTGGTCACGGATCTGGCAGTTTGGGCTCGGCTTGGCTTTTTTTCCTCCTGCTTCTCCCCTTCTAAAAGAAAATCTCTGCCTGCTTTTCGTGACCCCGTGCAGGGTGGCGTAGGACACAGCCTGACTTGCCTTCCTTTTCAAGGGCATTGTGCCGGGTCAGGCCTCCACAGGAGCTTTCGCTTCTCCGAGAAGCACGCACCTTAGCATTTTACTCCGGTTACGGTTAAATTGCCGCCAGCGGAAGCAGAGTTAGGCCAAAGCCGGTTGTCCTCAAAGGTGTGCCTCGAGGGCAAGCATGTTCCAAACAGGCTTCAGGTCAGTACAGAGGATGTTTTGTATTGTACGATACCCGTCTCGAGCAGAGATTCTTCTTCTGTCGGACGATGACGGAACGTATCTGGGCTATTCGTGCCGACAGCTGAGGCGATGCTTCGAGTCGGTTCTGTACAAGTTAGTGTTTCAGCGGTACGGATTCCACATCCGAAGGGAAGGGTTTCCTGTGAAACCTTAACACAGCATATTGGAGACCTCTTTTTTATTCCATTACCGCTGTCCATGGGAAATAAAGGGGGGGAGGGGGTCTCCATAGATGTTTTTTTACCTTCTGGCATCTGATCGGTAGGCTTGGGAGATCCGTTCGGCTCCCGGTTATTTTTGCGGAGAACGCCACTCTGCAGCGGAGTAAGGAAATGAGCCTGGATGTTAGTAGAGCTTTCACTTCCTTTTGCAGGCAGAAAGTACAGGGAAATCTGAACTGTATGCTAACCTAAGACATTTTTGAAATCCTTATCAACTACTGCCGAGGAGTCTAGGTACTCCCAAATTCAAACTGACCAGGGAAAATTCTGAGCCTCTCAAGAGAATAAATGGATGCTAGTAATGCGCGGGATTGGCACCGTTTGTTGCTCGGCCTTCCCGCGGGCAAAACGGGTTCCTCGTGAGAAGAAAAAAATACATGCAAATTATGTCTAATATGTACATCAATAATAACTGAATGTTCCTCAGTGAATCCTTTTTGATTCTGTGTCAAAAGTTCTCTCGTGAGACTAGTTTCACTGACATGATATGAAAGAAGTTCATTATGATGCGTTTCTTTTGGAATTTGAGGAACGTCTGTCTTCATGAGAAAGAAGGGAAGTATGACCGGCGTTAGACGTAAGCCGTGTCACCGTAATTAGCGGTGGGTTAGATGTCCGTGTGTCTTGCCGGCAGAATCGGAAGCGGTTGCTCCTAAACGTACCGGCGTGCTATGCAAATGATGCGACGAGCCAGAATCTCACGGTTACGACGTTGCGAACCCTTTGTCGTCGCGGCGAAGCCACCGATCGCGCGTTCGGCTCAAACGATCTCGTTCCGTGCGTTTCTCGGCGACGTTCTACTGAGTGCACCGTGCGATTTCCAGATTCTGTGCGTAAAGAGAGCTCTAAAAAGTATTTCTGAAGTTTCGCCGTTATGAAACTTTGTCTAAAAACTGCCTCTCATGCATTTTTTGCGCCTGCCCCTCTCACGTACGGATGCTGGGATTTGGAAGAGTCTGGGGGTTTGGAGGTACGGCTTAGTATTTTTCATTTTCACGAGAGTACGAATGTATTCTTTTTTCACTTATCTCACTGGTCAAATTTGGGTTTTGTTGCTATCGAAACGAAGTGCTTTCTTTTTTACGTTAATATAAATCCAGCAGACGTCATCCCTTGGGGAAGAATGTCGCCTTAATGTGAGCCACGACGAGCGCGCGATCTGGGGCCTTGGTTACTCGGCTGCGCCGCCGATGGCGTACGCTATGGATGAGGAATGATTTGGTGTGGAATAACGAGCAAAATAACCAATCCTCGCAAGAGAGCAAACCGGAACCATTGGCGTCGCAGCGTAAAGTACGCCCGTTCTCTCGTCTGTATGCGTTTTGTCCGCTTCTGTTTTTCCGGATGCGCTCGCTTTCCACCTGTCAAATTTCCCGGGCTACGAGTTACGTTTCTTTTGCTTCCCTAACGACTCCGCTTGCTAGCACGTTGGCTGCCTCCCTCCCGGTCAAATGGGTTTTATGGCTAAATTGCAGCACAGAAGTAACTTAATTCCCCCCAAAGAGATTACCTTGACCTACAGGTACAGCTTTGGTGCAAGGTCTGCTGCCTGGGTGTTTTCCTGGGAAGGCTGGTCCTGCGGAGCCACGGCCCTAGCTCAGCAGGATGCTTGAGCCGAAAGCAGCGGAGCGACGCTCGCGCTCAGCGACCAAAAGAACCGGAGCAGTTTTGCTTTCCAAGTCGCTAGCTAGGAGGCAGCTACAGCGACAACCGGAAACAGTCAAGCGGAAGATGTTCTGTTCTGCAGTATGTGTGTCCGTTCTAACGTGGGTGCGGTTATATTTACAATGTATCTTTCTTTTGCAGGCCTTGAAGCCATCCAACCACGCCACCATCCAGAGCATTGTGAGAGCCGTCGGGGTCGTCCCGGGGATTCCTGAGCCTTGCTGCGTTCCTGACAAAATGTCTTCTCTTAGTATCTTATTCTTCGATGAAAATAAAAACGTCGTTCTTAAGGTGTACCCTAACATGACAGTGGAGTCCTGCGCGTGCAGATAACAGCTCAGAAGGCCTTTTTGAAATGCCGAGGCGATCGGTTGCTGTTACGGGGGGCGGGTGCGTTTCACGATATCTACTTTTCGTTTGCGCTGCCAATGCATTTCTTTTGGACAAAAAAAAAAAAAAACCCAACAAAAAAAAATGTCAGCAAATCCAAACAAAGAGGATGGAAAGAGAATTGATTCTAAACAGCAGTTCCAAGGAGAGAGAGCATGAACTTCACTAGTGTTCAAGTTTGACCGAGACTCGAGTCTTGGTGATGGGGACCGACTGTTTCTGTTGAAATCAAGAGATCTGAGAAGAATCTGCAGAAGACTATTTGAGATTTTTGAGACTGCCTGATGGACATGCTGATCTATTTTTATACAGGCTTTTGGGATCGGTGGGTAGTTCTTAATTTTTGTCACCATTCTTCCGGTGGCCTGTGGGGAGGGAGATAGAAATGCGGTATCCTCTATTTTAAAGCTAAGCTTTCTGCCTTAGGCTATCGAGTAGCGCATCAAGGAGGAAAAACGAGTCTGACGTCCCGAGAGCCTCGGATAAGCCAGCTTAGACACGTATCTCCTCAGTACGACGTCTCGCTGACTGCACACATGTATTCGTTTTTGTCACTATGCTATTTGTAATTCAGCGTATTCTATGTCGGTGCCCTCGGTCAAAAGAACGCAAAACTCACTCCTGCCACACGCGTAATCGTGGTAGCGTAAAAATGAAGCCTTTTCTTTCGTGCCACTGCGGAAACTCGGTGGGCCGAGGGCGTGGACGCGTCGCGCTCGATGCAGCGGCTGAGCGACTCGTTCACAGTGCGTATTCTAGAACACGGTTGCAAATAATCTCTGTGAGTAAATCATGGTAGTAGATTCCCGACGTGAAATTATTTGGTGCATAATTCTTATCTGTAGGCTTTCTCTATGATTATTTGATCAAAGCTGCAGCTTGTTGGTGAGTTTTGATTGTTACATTAATCGGATTGTAGATTTTTTTTTTTTCGCTGTCTTGGTTCACTTCTGTTCTGAAAGTCAAAGTTGTTGTACCTGCGCTCTCCACACAGGATTTCATTTAAAATTTCATTTGAGAAAGCACAAGCGGGAAAGAAAATGTATATCGAATCTCAGGCACAGCCGTTAATGTTCACAGAAGTACTTTAGACAGAACCCTGGTTCCCTTTCCATCAGGTGAAAGCGACATTTTAGGTTGCACTAAACTAGAAGTTGAACGATCCTTTCTGTAAGTTACCTACGTAACCAACTCTCCAAAATAGTGCATTTCTAGGGTAAATAGTCACAGAGAATAAATTAATTCGGCATCACCGTGACAGTTAAATTCTCTGCTTTGGAGTCAGCCATTCCTTGGCATAATTGGAGGTGACAGTAGTTTTCCTTTGTAGCTGCCTTTTTGCAGCTTCATAGGTATCGGAAGCTGGTTTAACTGCTCTGGCGTCAATTTTTGCATCGGGTCACCGGCGCCGCTGCGTTTACCGGCCTAAGTAACGTGCGTGCACAAGGGTGTGAGAGGTTCAGAGGTGGAATAGGGAGCCTTTTGGCAATCATTTTTTACCTGTGCAAAGTCTCGGTGGAAGCCGATGGGAGTTTATGAAATGAAATGAAATGAAATGAAATGAGAACCATGAGTTAGTCCCAGACGTAAGTTCTGCTCGTGGTCCTTCCCTCACCCCGTTCGAACAGCGTACCACTGCAGTCACATTTCCAAAGACTGCCACCAGATATGTGATTATTGGCTCTAATTAAGCGACTCGAATTAGCACAGCTGTCTGACCCGATTGCTGTATGTTAGCATTCCAAGAGCTATGTAGCAGCATATTGCCCCGAGAGATCTGTCATCCGTAATCTGAAAAGTCCATTTTTAGTGACTGAGCGCCAGATGCCAGCCCCTCCGAGCAAAACCGGATGCGGCGGTTTCCGATAGTCATCTTTGCTAGGAGCACCGGACTACGCCTCCCTAAATGGCGCAGAGGAGAAAGCGCCTTGCGGCTTTCTAAGTCTCCTTGGGCATTGGGAGGGCTGGGGATCGTCCCACCTGACAAATGAGATTGCTGCCTAAGAGAAGGGTGGTCAGTCCCCCGGGAAAACACTGAGGGAACCTGGACCTCTCAAGGTGAGGAGTCGTCGAGACCCGGCCCCCAGCTTGCCGAGGATGTATCGGAGCGCCTGGCTCTCGGGTGGAAGGCCAGGTGTCCCAGCTCAGCCTGTGAACAGCGTCTGGCATGAGTGGTGCCCAAAACAGGGACTTCTCGGAGGAAAACGCAGAGGTTGGATGTGCCCTGGCCGTTGGGCCTCGGATGGTAGCGGAGTTACCCGGATTGGAACAGGGTGTTAGCAGCCAAGCTTCCCGACTTCCACACCCCAAAACGGAGACGGTAACTAAACACGGGCCTTTCCCCATCGCAGTGGTCTGGGGCAGCTGTGCTCCGAGTCACGCCTCAGAACTGAAGCTGAGTTTGAGGCTGTAGGCAATGCCATCCAGTGCTGCAATGAGGCAGCCTGGAAGCGACCTCACAAGCATCGCCCAAAACGTAGTGTGGATATATTACGCCTGGTTTTCACTGGGAAGTGGACTTTGTCGTGAACCGTATCGCATAGAGTAGATACGGTCTTCCAAGAAAAATGCAATCCGTCTCTTTCAGGTCTACTCTAATGAGAGTTCATTTCCATTAACCATATAGAAGCTATGCGTTTTATGCCCACGATTTGTTTTGCATTTGTATCTGTAAATGAAACCTTCTGCCTGTAGCCGTGTCTAGCATCAGTAACGTACGAAACACACGGGCGATGATTTCTGTATATAACTTGGTATTAGTAGAGACCTCAAAATAATTTCCGACTCATGCTATTATTAATCAGCATTTTAATCTCAAATCAGCATGGGGGGCTTTTCCCACCTGTTCTGTTTTTTGAAATGGTATTAATTGATAAAGGGCTCTGCTTGCCATCTAATTATGTAGTATCTTATGCGCATGCCTTCTTTTTACGGTCGGCTCGAAAGATGGGCGCGAGAATTCCCAGAGCTACGAAAGCTCTACGGATAGGCCCTTCCGGGGCCAAGTCCCCAGCGAGGAGCAGACCGGGGGCATGCTCATCTCTGAGAAGAGGCTCGGTAGTTTGCAGGAGGCCGACGTTTTGTTCGGTGACCCATTTCGCTTTGTAAAAACAGTCTTTTAAAATTATTTCCGTTGAAACTTTAATCTTTGTACAGACAATGTTATAGTAAAATAAATGAAATTACCCTCAAAAAAAGAAAAAGTTATTTTGTATATAGAAATAAATTTTTACGGATGCTTTTAATTTATTTAATATCTGTGGCCACCTTGTCCTCTTAATGTTTTATTTTTTATCGCAGCGCTCTTCAAACGGTACAGTTGTTTTTGTCCTTGCCAAGCTGAAACACTAAGACCACGGTTAAGTTCACGAGGACGGGTTGCAGCCACACCGAGAAGGGCGCGTTTCACTACTGATGTATAAGCTTGCCTGTTTGGTATTCTTTTTCCCCTTTGATAACAGGGAAGTTTCACACGGAACTCTGGAGAAAATAGACAATAAAATCACTTGTTACGTGAAAATCCATGTTTTCTGTGTGGTGCTTGGATCTTTCCGAGAACATTAAAGCTTTCGATGCTGGTCGCGTTCAGCTCCGCGGAAACGTGTCTGTCTCGAGTGCGCGTTCGTGAAGGCCTTCCCGACGGAGATGGTCTTTATGGAGCGAAGCGTGGCGTGGCTGAGGAGCAGGTGCTACGGATCAAATTCGAAGTTAGCCGCTATGACAGCGAGAAGCTACCGAGGTTACAGGACCCGATACGAGGCCTGAAGGAGTCAGCGGGCAGGTAGTTAAAAGGTGTCCTACGGGAAAGATGGGGTGGGACTCTTTACTGGGAAGCGTAGCGATAGGCTGAGGGGTAATAGTTTCAAACAGAAAGAGGGCGATTTAGATTAGATATCGGGAGGAAATTTTTTACTGTGAGAGCGGTGAGGTGCTGGAAGGGGTTGCCTAGACAAGCTGCCCCCTCCCTGGAAGTGCCCAAGGCCAGGTACCTGCCCTCTAGGAAAGACGTTACTTGCCACAGCACGAGCACTTCTGCTCAATGAAATCTCTCCTCTCCTTACTGGAGGCTGATGAGAGCGGGGCCGCGTCGAGTCTCAGAGTGACGCCCTGCCTTCTCACCTGGAGATGACGACCCAGCTTCCCGAGCCACGGGGACGTAACGGACAGAGAAAGGTGGTTCGCGGCCGAGCGCGATGATGACAGCAGCCCGAAGGAGACCCTGTCTCAGCATGGCCGTCCCCCGCGTCCTTCCCCGCTTTCCCCCCCTCCTCCTCCCCGAGCTGTACTTAAAGAAAGAGATGCTCAGGTCCTCGGGGATTAGTACCCGTGCCTGAGCTTTAGGCAAGCACTTTATTCTCTTCCAGCTGGAGGACCTATTGCAAGTTTACCTTTGGGTTTTGATCTCTGTCTCTTAGAGGGATATTAGCCATTAAGGAAGAGGAGATTACAGCCTCCGCTAAACCTGAACTCCATCGCCGCGCAGATCAACAAGAAAGCAAGGGAGCGTGCGAGAGCACCCGGGGGCCGACGGGGGGGTGGAGCCGCTTCCTGGCGATCCCTTGCCAATCAAACGTTCAATACAAAACCACAGGCTCCCTCCTTTTGAGTACATCTCGGGTTTCTATGTGCTCATTTTCAAGAGGAACGAGCTTTTCCCAGAAAGCTTGAATTTAGCTCTTACCTCCTGTGAGGAGGTCACACGCATGTTTCAAAGGGTGCAGAGAAATAGACCTGCAATGTCCATAGCTGGCACACGACAATCAATCCTTTTTTCTCACCATGTGGCATTTTCATTCAGCCTTTTACACGCGCTGCATTCTACCTCTTTAGCACCGCCTCCCCTAAAATTGCACCGCGTGCAGAATACACTAATCGTTATGTGACGCGAGTCCATTTTCCTTGGTCTTTCGCCTCGACGGATCTTACGCGCTTAAGGAGCGCCACGTCCGTAGGAACCATTTAGCTTAGCACGGTCGTGTCAGCGGTGAGAAATGACACTGGGAAACGACGTTCCCTAGCAGGCATATCGAGGCGTGCGCGTCTCTCTGTACCTCCGGGTCGCTCCTGCTTATTCAGCCCTAGATACAGTACTAAAGTAGTCAATCGGAGATAATCATAAGCCCGCGCCAGGAAGGAAATTAACTGCGCTATGATGTTTGAGCAGGGAGAGCTCACAAGACAAAGAAAGATATTAAATCTATCTTATTGCTAGGTCTTCATTTTAAAAACCTAAGCATTTAAAATGGAAAGACATTGTCTAAATAATGGAGTACAGGTTCTTTGGGGGAGGGTTATGACAAAAAAACCCCACACCCAAGCAACAAACAACCCTGCGTGTCTTGCATGCATACATGCGCACAGTTTACCGCTCACTTAAACCCCAGAAAGAAAATCTGCTCTTTTATGCTGGAAAATAGTATTAGCTTCCAGAGCACGGCCTGGGTTTGCGGTTTGCGCAGGCTCCGCTGGCTGTAGGTTTCCGCAACAAGGCGGGGAAATAAAGCCAAGCACCGCACGCAGTCTCCTCGTCTTCAGGCTCCATCCAACCTTCCTTAGAATCAGTGAAGGACCTTCTATCGGGCACGGAGCACTCGGACTGCCTCGTGCCGAGGCCGCGCCCCGTGCGGCCGTATCAGAGCGCGCGCGCGGGCTGTGGTGCCACCCGCCGGTTTGCCGCGCTTCTCCTTCCGACGGCCGGTGCGGCAGAGGCGGTCGGCGCTGCGCGTGTTGCGCCCCGCCCCTCCAGTGTCTGTGCTTCCCCCCCCCCGCGCCACCAGTTTGTAAGCTCTCCAACGCCCCTCC